>JAOANK020602444.1:0-11932 GCA_026257165.2 Telfairia occidentalis
AGCAGGAAATTCCAGCTTTTCAAATCTTCCTTGATCTGTCTTCCTCGATCCTTGTACGACGATTTTCCACGATCAAAGCTCGATTGATGAATGGGCTTCACATCTTAACAATAAGACCCAAAAACTTTAGAAATTAAAACATGTAATTAGCCAAAATAATAAATAATAGTAATAAAAAAAAATAACATGTGTTCGCCAAGTAACTGAGATTGCTGATAGACTAGGCTTTATGTATGTTAGCCAATTCTCCATATCCAAACAAAGTACATAAGCTTCAAGGCTTTCAGCCATAACTTTTTTACTTTTTTTGTTTTCTTTTTAGAAATTGTCCAATTATGTACGGTAACTTTTTAGTTTTTTAAGTGGTTAATTATAGTTTCTTTTTATCATTAATTCTATTTTTTTTTCTAATCACAAGTTTAATTAGTGTTTTTTTCCTTATCATTAATTCAAATTGTTTTCCAACTAAAATTGTATAGATTCTTTGCTTGCCGCCCCCAAGCGATATGCGACTGTCGATAAAGGACTGGAGTCATTTTGTTTAGATTAGCCTTGAAGATTTTACTTTTGGTCTTACCCAAAAGATCTCATACATACCAATAAAGATGTTATCTATACTTATATATCAAATATCTTTCCGACTTCTAACTAATGTGAAACTATGTTGATTCAAGAAGGCAAATAAAGTTGGGTGATATGGTGGTGGTGGTGGTTAAATTTGGAGATGCAAATTGGGATTAAAAGGGAAAGAAAGTTGATAAGCCCAAAAAGGGAGATGGTGTCCTCTCATTTTGACTCTCTCCCAAAACAAAAGAACAAACCATAAGCCCTACAAATTTGATCACATGCAACCATGGCCCTCCCACTCCCACTCCCTTTTCTTCTCACTCACAACGACACTACTTCCCTCGAACACCACCACCCAATCAAATCCCTAAGCCTCATCCTTTTTCCCCATTTCATTGTGATTTTATTCTATCAACATTCTTTTTTTTTTTTCTAAAACTTACTCAAATGCGTTCGGGAAAATTTGGGTTCTTTTGAAACTAATTAAACTTTCTTTTTATTAAACGTTTCAAAAAGCAACTTACCACCACCAAGTGATGTGCAGCGGTTGATAGGCAACAGGGAGTACACCGATGGAGAGTGTGGCAGTGGAGAGAGAGGCGGAGATGACTACAAAAGTGAGTGCATGGTGAGAGAGAAAGTAAGTGAGCAAGAGATAGACCAGACAAGCGAGGGAGAAAATGGAAGAGAAGAAGAAGAAAATGGATGTTTTTAAGGTTTAAATTGCTGACGTTTTTCTGGCGTCGGTGCAAGTCCACCGAACCGTCGCCATTTAATAAATGTGCGTTTCAGTAACCTCTATCCCGACATTTTCTTGAAACCGTCGATAATTATACAACTTCTATCGAGTTATGTACAAATGTTTGTAAAAGTTCTAGGACTTCAAGAGTCACATGGCTTTCCTCGATATTCATTTCAATAACGTTGGTAATACCAACAACAAATTATAAAGTTACATTATTTATACCGACGTTTTGTTGACAACGTCAGTAGAGGGACAATATCAACCGAAGTTTTTTAGCAAATGTCGGTAATACCAACATATCTACCGATGCTTCTATAAAAAACATCGCATAAAACATATAATCTATCGTCATTTAATTTAGACCTCAATTCTGATAGCTACTCTACCGATGTTTTAACAAAACATCGGTAGATATACAATATCTCTCGACAGTTTTTGAAATAGGTTGGGAAAAGATGTTTCTACCGACGCTTTTCTTTTGCGTCGATATAAATTCCATTGGGATAAATCAAATTTCTTGTAGTAGACCAAAGAACTACCTGCCGTGATGTGGTCTTATAGAAGAACAACCAAGTCTGAGACCGAGGAAACCCCATTCTTTCTCCACTATAGATCAGAGGCAGTAGTCCCAATGAAATCGACCTTCCAACCCTCCGAGCCCAAGAATTTTACAAATGCAAAAAAGATGGAGTGTTGAGGTTGCAACTTGATCTACTAGAAGAACATCGCAACAACTCGTAGCTCCAAAACGCCGAATATTAGATCAGAATGGCAAGATTTTACAATGTTTAAATTTGACCATGGTAATTTCGAGTTGGTGACTGTGTCTTAAGTAGAATTCTGTAGCACTTTGGTACCCTAATGCCAACCTAGGAGGGGCCCTACAAGATGAAATAATTCAAGCACCCAAGAACATACTTGCTAGCCAGTCTAAATGACAAAGCGTTGCTCTATCCTAGAATGCTGAGCATCTAAGGATGTATTATTGGTGAATGTACCTCGACCCCTATTTATAATGGGAAGCCCCATTATGATTAATAAAGTCATTTGAGACAAACTTTAGTCTTAATCGTGGTCTCCCTCAAATGGTGGCCCAACATAATACTGCCTAAGGTACCGTAAAACATATCTACATGCTAAGTTTGAACCAAAAATAAAAAACAAACCTAAACATGATAGCATCATGAGTTATTCATAAAATAAAATTGTGAAATAATCTAACCATTACGATTTAACTCATCAAAAGTAAGCAAATAGGGCGATACAAGAAGAAACTGAAGAATTAACACTCTTCTTTTATTTATTCATATATATATATATATACACACACACACACATACAAGATTTGAGCTCAAGGGTTTCAGTTGGAATCACCCTTTAGGGTCTCCACCCCTTGTGCAGCCAAGTGCATGCCAAGCTAGACTTCTTAGGTCGCCAGGTGCATTTTTAGTGTGTCAAGCTCTAGCACATCCATGCACTAGCACTGAAGACCCTTGTCCATTGTCTTCAGTTGCCCTTCGTCTCCAACTACTCTACCTTTGCAAGCTAAAGCTTTGTTGCCATCTGTTGGTTGGTGTGGCAGTATTTGATAAGCCTCTGTTGGGTCTCCACATCTCGGAGAGCACCTTCCTTTATTATCCGTAGGGCCGCACAGGCCTGCTCTAAAGTGCAACCAATATCTTCAACAGTGTAGTTGCGAGACATAGTGCAAAAGTAAAGAGAGATTAGTTTTAGAGATGGATAGGTGAGACAACAAATGCTTCTTTATATACATGACGAGAGGCGCCATTAAAGCCTCTTGAAAAGATGCATTTTGAGAACCAAAGCGTCACTTGTTGATTCTAGAAATAGTGGATAAAAGTGCATGGTCCCAAGAAGAAACATTTCACAAACAAATGGACCACTACCCCTCGATAAAGGCATCAAAGCGACAGGGAAATAAATGCACAAAGAAGATGAAATGACTAAAGTTATTCTCATTAACTCAACAACAATATAAGATTACAAGGAGAAATAATACCCTAAAAATGTCTAAGTGTCACCTTGTCTGTGCTTAGGAGCGACCATATATCCAGGGATCTCGACTCGAGACTCGACCGAGGGGGCCACTTCTACCCTAATGCCTCGAGGCTCGACTTCAAAAACCTGTAGTCATTCAACCATGCCACGATGAGCCTCCTATTCTGCCCGTAGATTGTCCCTCAACATGTCGACCTCCCTTCGAGCCTGGGCTGGTTGAGTCTCAAGTTTCTATTGGTGTTGTCTGTCTGCCTCTAAATCAACATGTAGATGTAGTGCCCCATTTAGAAAGGTCGATTGGACCTATGGAACAGAGGTAAAATTGAGCATATTGGCTAAAATAGCAAATAATATAGCAAAAGCACTAGGTCTACCTTCCTCTTGCCTAGTATGCCATAATTCATGTGAATCATGGGGTTTGTGGAATCAAGAGGACGACATCACATAATCTGCTCCTCGTCGCATCTCTGAGCATGCTTTCGACCTCAAATGAGGTTGATGTCATATTGGCATTCCTCCGATATCCACGAGGAACAAAGTGTAGCCCACTATGTCGTGCAACACTATTTCTTATAGTCACATTCGATTGCCTGCTTTGAAGAAGTAGAAGCCCTCTCTCAAAACCACATAACCTCTTTGCTAACAATAAAGGTTAGTGGGTGGAATTTTGAAGCCCCCCAAAAAATCTTTAAATATGTAAAACAGCGAAGTTACTGGAGGTCTGGGTTACTTGGGGGCTGAGGACTAACTTCAGCCCAGCCATAACAGACAAGTGACTTTACAAAACAAACTTAAGGCTTGAAAAATTAGTTTAGCCGTTAAGGCCTTGGGGCAACAAACAAAAACACATAGAAAAGGGTTTAGAAATGCAGCTTTCATTAAAATGAAAAACCTAGGACGTTTTTGTTGGGAAATTGCCTAAATTCAATATGAAACTCAGCAGAACGAAAGCTGGTGCAATGGTCAGAATTACGCAAATCGCTATGGCACACAATTTGATAAAAAAAGATTTAATCAAGAAAAACTTACCTTTGGGATGTCATAAAGGCCATAGTAGATATTGGAACTCTACATGATCTTCTCCACTATCCTCAATTTTCTATGAACTGGTGTACAACCACATTTGAGAGAAGAAAGCTACTTTTCTTCATAATGGCTAATAGTAGTAAACGGAGACAAAGAATACATATGACTTGGTTTACTTGGAGTTTGGCCATAAGTTTCCTTATATAAAGCCAAAACCTTAAGGGCTTTTAAATTCTCTAATTTGATTATGAAAATTAAAATCACTTTTAACTTCCCTAATTAATTACTTAGCTCTCATCTAATTTGATCCCAACACTAAGTCATGCCCCATTGAAATTCCAAAATTCAATGGGCTCTTTCCTATGTAATTGGGCCTAAAGATGGACTACTTATCAAATTAGATTTCCAAAGTCTAATTGGCCTGATTGTAATTAATTAATAATAAATCTAATTTATTATTAATACTCAAATTAAATAATTTAAATAAATTAAATAATCTCTATTATTTAATTTTCTTATGTCCAAATGTTCATTGTAGTGATAACAAATAGCAAGGGAACCTTATGGATGTACAACTTTGAGTTTCAACGGTCAAAATTAGTCAGTCAAACTCTTCAACAAACTTACTTCACCATTAACCTCAAGGTGACTCTACTATAGACTTGTGGTTCCACTCTTGCACTACAGATGAGTTAAGTCCACGAATATAACCATAACAGCTCATCTGATTCTTCACAAAGTGACTTATAGCTGGGTGAAATTACCATTTGGTCCATTCTATGATCTCTTCATAGAAGATTATTCTTGGGGTATCAATAAGGCGGGTATCTTTTTATCAAAGGCCCAAATCAGGATATTAAGAGAATCACTTATATACACACTCAATATAGAGAAATGCACTCTTTGCACTTTCTACCATTGACTAGTTGTGGATTACATCTTGTGTTACAATTTTACCAACTCCTCAATTGAATGTGTTTCCAAGTCACTAGGTTTATCGAGCACATATATAAGTAACTCTTACCACGATGCTCAAAGAACACACCCACATAGGTAGAGCTCATAACACACTCAGGTTTAGATCAAATGGTGTATGATCAACTAGTGATGTGTTTGCATTTTCTTTAACACTCTTATAAGAAAAGTGCAAAACAGATCATGGTCTAGTCTTATGCAATCCCGATGCATACAATACCTCCACTCATATGTTATCACATGAACGATTTGAATAAGACCATTTGTAACATTTACAAAGTGGATCGTATCAACAGTGTATCAGAATAAGGTCTCCAACCTTATCCGTATATTATAGACTATTTAAGCCACTATTCTTAAACGCGATCATCGTGTATGTCCAATACATACGAAGTTTAAGAACACACATGATGGCTTAGTAGCGATTAAACTTTGAACGTCGCTAAATTTGACAAGATGCACAAATAATACTTAAGTTTATCTTATTTACATAACTGTAGTTTACATAACTTCACGAGCTTGAGGCATAAATCTCTATAATGTTCCACTTGCACTAAGGTGAGTGAGACATGTACCTAGGGCATCCCATACTCTTACATACTCTCACTTACCCTAGAAGAGAAATATCTCAAAATCTTAGACTCTTCTACCTTTTAGCTATGAGAGCCCCTGTAAACTAACTAGCATGTTCCACCCCTAAAGCCATTTTGATCATCACCAAAAACGCTTTTGTTTTTAAATGCTTCTTGGTTTCAAGTTCCTTAAAATTATCCAGTTTACATCTCAAGAAGTGTCTTGATAATTTTGTATTTGGCATGCCTCCCAAATTATTTGCGAACTTGAATAGCCATACAACTATTCTAACATCTTCACATGCTGAGCTATCATGATAGGATCGGCAACACAACTTTGTTCGACCTATTTCCACACTATGGCTTTAAAAATTAAGAGGGTACACGAACCATGACATGAATTTCTACAAATCCTTGCCTTTTAGGTGTGTGTGTTATTATATTACATAAGAATCCAATTCTTATCTATAAGCCTATAATCCTTCATTCAAATAGAATAATTTAGGCTAATTATTATTGCAACTTGGTGATCTAATCCTAGTTTTTAACTTAAATCTATTTGTAAACAACTTATTTACACAATTTTATATCATCTCAATGTGTAAGTTCAATGTAAAGACCAAAAGAAAATAATAATGTTTGGTTGATTTACTCGTCGATATAAGATTTTATCAACCTTGAATCTAAGCTATAGGTTTTGATACTCTATCAAACTTTATTGTTAACAAACTTTTGTACTTGCATGAGTTCACTAACTTGCACATTTTCAACTAGCAGACAAGTTGCTAGGGTTTAGGAACAATCTCACCTCTCTAGATGCATTAAATAGATGCCAATTTCAAGATTGTCATTCAAGAAATAACTATCTTGATGTCCATTTAATAAATCACACAGCCAAACTATTAGGCAAACAAGTAGGAAGATGTCAGTTTCTCTAACATTACAATAATGGAGACAATCTCCATATAATCTAATTCCATGCATCAAGTTCTGTTTTCGAAGGTCTTTACCTTCTGTCTAATCCTCTTGTGAACAACAATATCCAAATGGAGGTTCGTGGCTTCAAGGTTTTTTCTCTTTATCAGAACCCTCCATCATGTATGGATCCTCCTAGTGGTCATCTAACATGAAGACCTGAGCTCTACTTAAGTCGAAATCGTGTTTGGGTTGACTTACAGTTCTCCCACTACATGGAGGTACTGATATAACTTTCCTAACTTTTAGGTTTGGTTTTGTCAATAACTCTTGTTAACTAAATGTTGGTCTTACAAGTATTCAATTCTTTTAACATTTTATTTATGCTATATGCCAATTTAATTAAGTTTATTTGATGAAAGACAAAATTTGCCACTACAAACTTTTCCTTTTCAATTGAACTAAAAAGAAGTCATGCCCACTATTAGGTACTTCTTTAAACTAAGTTCCATTTCATTTAGAATTGTTTGTAACAACTTTACAAGCAATCCTAAGACGTAAAATTATCATAAACTAACTTTATAGCATTTTCACTACTCAAAGGAACTTCAATGGTGGTGTCGTCACTACTGTCCACATTTTTTTTAATTTCGTCCTATTTCATAATTATGGTTTCATCTTTTGCAACATATTTGTGGCCTTGATGTTGCTGAAAACTACGACCTAGTCCCATAGACCATCAAGAAATATTTCGAGCTCCAAGTTCATTTATTTTCGTTGGCCTTAATGTCGAGTCGGAATCATGATAGTTTATCTTATTGATTCTTACTTAATTCTTAAACTTTTCAAGAATTTAGTACTTTAAGATTCAATAGGCTCCATAATAAATACCCAATTCCAATGATATCTCTAGAATATGTGAAACAAACTTAAATAATGCTATCAACTATTCCATCTACCAAGCCTCCATGACCCAAATGTAATAGTCTAGTGGTTTATTGACCATTTTAACCTTTTCAGCAAAAAAATTATTTTGGTCATAAAGCCTTACAACACATGATTCAAGATTCATTTAGGTTTAGAACTTTATCAAAACTTAACCAATTTCACTAACTTTTTAAAGCTTGTGCCACAAGTTATTAGTATTTTTAATTTAGAAATGTTCTTGGCGTTTCATATTTAACTATGTAATTATGAACAATTCAACATTAAATAGTAATGTATGTATCAACGTCTTAACACACACTTCTTCTTCTCAATAATAACTCATCATATTTTAAAACTAATTTTCAAATATAATTCCTTATTTTTTCGAAGTTTATAACATATGTGCTTTCAAATAGGGAAAGAGAAAATCGAATTTCTTCTATGAACTTGTACAATTGTACTTTAATTAATGACAAAAATAATTTCACTTTCTCCAGCTATTTTAATTAAAAATGAAAAATTATGAGAACTTTTCTAACTTATTATTTTAAGGACAAAATTAAACATGTAAAACAACAATTTCAATGTTAATTAATTGACTCCCACTTAATCATAGTTAATTCTTTAATTTAGATTTCAGTTGCAATAACTTTGTAGTAAAACTGTTTATACATACATACAAGAATTCTCTACACCATCTATATTGCTAAGTAACTCTTTTTCTCCCAATGCTTACAGCAATTACAAGGGAACCATTTACAGAAATTACTAACTCTTATGAGTTTCACATTTGATCTAATCAAAAGGAAGAAAGTCTAATGCAAAACAAATATGCCTAAACAACCAAATTTGTAAACCAATTATCATATATCACGTACATGAAACAAAAACAATTTTCTAATCAAAATTCCCACTAACCTTGTAAATCAAAAGTGCCAAAGACTACTCCTAGTATGAGTTAGTGGGAAATTACCTGGATCCGATTCAAAACCCAGCGTAGCAGAAGTGGGCATGTTGATCAAAATTACGTGGATCGCAATGACATACAATTTGATTAAAACGATTTTATATATATAAAAAAGGAACACTCTTTAGAAAAACTTACCTTTGGGATGTTACAAAAGTAGTAGTAGATTTTAGGACTCCACATGATCTTTTCCACGGTTCTCGATCTACTACGAACCAATGTGTAAGCACCTTTTGGAGAAGAAAACTATTTTTCTTCATAGTGGCTGCTATGAGCTAAGAGAGGTAGAGAATACATATGCCTTGCATGACCATAAGTTTCCTAGCCAAAACTTTTAAATTCTCTAATTTAATTATGAAAATAAAAATTTCTATTAGTTTCCATAATTAATTATCAACTCTCATTTGATGAGTTTAAGTTCATGGACCCCAACACTCAAAAGTAGATTCAAGAATTTTATTTATGGGAGGGAATGGTCATAAAAATGCACCATTTGTTTTAGTTCAACAACTTGTGGGGTGGGAGATTTGTAATCATGACCTTTTCGTTAGAGACATATGCCTTTACTAGTTAAGTTATGCTTAGGTTAGCAAAACATGCATCAATCTAAAGTTTGAACAATAACAACGTAACCAATATGCAACATCCTTTGAAATATTGTATTCGAACTAATTAGAATACTCATTAAACCAGGCTGAATTTAATTGCCTTGATTTTTGTCCAAATTTCTTGAATGAAAAAAAAAAAGATTTCGAGGCTGATAAGAACGTTTTTGTAAATACGCTCGCTAAACTTGGTCTTGAATATTATAATTGTAATTAGGAATCTTAGTTTTTAAAGTAGGAAGGTAGTAGATCTCCTAAATTTATTTCCATAGTTGACCTATCGAAATTAGTATTACTTTGTTTCTCGAAGATGATGAATCTATGGTTGCTTTTCTTTTATAATATTTATCCATATTGATTTCAAGTTAATTCTACACCAATATTTATAAAAAAGTATTTAAGACATATTACATAAATTACACATTATAAGAACTAAGACTTTAGAAAGAATTTGAATGTTACTTGTCAATGTAATATTATTCATGTCCGAAAAAAATATTTATCCCTTAGCTTTAACTCTAAAATTAAAAAAAAAGAAGTAATATCAATAATATGAATAGAAAGAGAGAAATTACTTGCAAATAAAAGTAAATGGTAACTTTTTAAAAGAGCAAAAAATTTAAAGAACCAAAAGGAGAGAAGACGCCCAAACATCATCTTTACCAATGCGCTTCCTACCAATTTTGTTAATTTCATTTAGACTCATGTATATATATAGTCAATATTTTTAAATTCAAACGGCATCTACCCCCTAGCCTTTTCATCGATCTGCTCCTGCCAACACTAAGTCATGCCCCATTGGACTTCCAAAATTCAATGAATCCCTTTCCTATGTAATTGGGCTTAAAGCTTGTCCATTTATCCAATTGGCCCAAGCTATAACTAATTAATAATTAATATAATTTATTATTAATAGCCAAATTAAATAGTTTATTGAAAAAAATAACTAATCTCTATTATTTAATGTTCTCCCAATCAAGTGTTCGTTCTAGAGGTAACGATTTATCAAAAGGACTTTATAGACCTACAACTTTGAGCTCTAATTATTAAGATTAGTTAGTCAAACTCTTTAACTAACTAGCCTTATTATTAACCCTAAGGTGATTCCACTATATACCCTAAGGTGATTCCACTATATACTTGGGGTTGCACTCTCGCAATGTAGATGGGTTATATCTACAGATATTACCATAACAGCTCATTTGATCCTTCACAAGGTCACACATGGCTCCAACTTGACAAAATTACCGTTTTACACTTGGTGTCATCTCTTCTTACTTCTTAAGTACCACTAGTTCTCTAATGGATAGTCTTCTACCATCTCATCATGGAAAATTCTTCTTGGGGTATAAAGAAGGTCAGTTCCTTGTTATCCAAACTATGGATAATTACATTAAAAAAATCACTTATATACACACTCAATATGGGGAACTGCACACTTTACATTTTCCACAATTGAGTGGCTACTAATTCCATCTTGTGTAAGAATATTTTCAGCTCTCCAATTGAATGTTTACCTAAGTCAATAGGTTTATTGAACGAACATATAAGTCACTCTCACCATGCTGCTTAAAGAACACACTTGCATAGCCAGATGTTCATAATACACTCACAATTCAAATCAAATGGTCTATGATCATCCAAGTGATCTGTTTGCATTTTCTTTAATGGTATTATAAGAAAAATGTAGAACACATTACGATCCAGTCTTATGCAATCTCATTGTATACGATACCTCCACTCACATGTCATACCACAAGAATGATTTTGATATGATTATTTGTAACTTTTACAAAGTGAATTCTATCAACAACAATGTACTAGAATAAGGTCTCTAACCTTATCTATACACTATAGACCATCTAAGCCACTACTCTTAAATTTGATCCTCTTGTTTGTCCAACACATACCAAGTTTAAAAACACTATGGTGGCTTAGGAGCACATGTCGTTAAATTTTATAAGATGCACAAAATAAAACTTAAGTTTATTTTATTTACATTACTATAGTTTATATAACGTCACGAGCTACGGGCATAAAGTTCAACATATTTAGCCCCGTATCGATACAATGCAAAAGGGTCATACGCTACTCACAGTACATGGATCCTGGTGTATAAAAATTCGTTTAGCCAAGGAAAATGGGTGGAACCACGAGTGAGGTCATAGAGCGTGGCGAAGAAGGGTTAGCTAAAGGTTGAGGTTGTAGCCTTCCACCCCCTCTAAAGGCTAGTTTGGCTTCCAAGCCTCCTCATATGAAGCCTTGATAACCTCGTTGCTATGCCTGGGAAATTGCTAGGCCACTTGATCGAGCCCAAAAGGAAGCCTCTCCTCAATACAGGCCTTCATCTCCTCGACCGAATCTGATAGCAATAAGAAAGCGTTTCCCATGGGTCATGCCACTTGCTCTTTGCCAGGAGGTTTTGTCTTCAACAATAAGAGCCTTTCCTTTGAAGGTTGAAACCTGACCTTTGACAGCTAGCTTTTCCTCTTTGCGATTCGAGTCATCTTTCTAACCTCTTGAAGCTCAACCCGAAGGGCCTCATCGGCAGCCTGCTTTTGCTACAAGGCCTCTTGCTTACCCTTTGCCTCTTCCTCTGTAAAAGTAAGCTAGG
>JAOANK020602547.1:0-11930 GCA_026257165.2 Telfairia occidentalis
GTATTTTGGTTTTCTGTAAACTTGCTTCCTACCCAAATTCATTCTTGAATGCATTAAGCATTCAACCGCTTCCGCTGGGAATTCGATTCCTTCACTCACCACATGCAAACTAGGTCCAAAAGTGGAATCTTTAAACCTAAGATATTTAATTACATTGCTAAACATGAAGTAGGAGAAGATTTATCTACATGTGAGCCAAAAAGTGTGACAGAAGCTTTAAAATCAGATTGCTTGAAGGAAGCTATGGAAGCAGAAATGGCTACCTTGGAGAAAAATAAGACTTGGACTCTTATACCTAATTCCCAAACTTATAATTTAGTTGGATGTAAGTGGGTCTTCAAGCTTACACGAAATTTGGATGGAAGCATTCACAAACATAAAGCAAGACTAGTGGCCAAAGGATTGCATCAACATTCAGGTATTGATTTTAAGGAAACATTTAGCTCTGTTGTGAAACCATCCATGGTTAGAGTATTATTAATTATTGTAGTTGCTAATGATTGGAAAGTTCGTCAATTGGATGTAAATAATGCATTTCTAAATGGTCATTTAGAAGAAAGTACATATATGATTCAACCAGAAGGATTTGTTGACAAAGAGAGACCTAACCATGTATGTAAACTCAACAAAGTACTTTATGGTCTTAAGCAAGCACCGAGGGCATGGTTTGATCACCTGAAAAGTGTCATTACAAGCTGAGGTTTTAAGAATTCTAGAGCAGACAACTCCTTATTTTACTTTGTTGGAGTTCAAGTTAAAGTCTTTGTCTTAATATATGTGGATGACAGCTTAGTGACAAGAAATGACTTTAACTTCATTAATTCCTTTATTACAAAATTACATAAGGAATTTACCTTAAAAGATATGGGAGAGCTTTCTGATTTTCTAGGAATTCAAGCATATAGAGATGCATCAGACATTTATTTAAGTCAGACAAAGTATATACTTGATTTACTAGACAAACTAGGGATGAGCATATCAAGCCTTGCTCAACACTAGCTGTTACTTCAAAGCATTTTTTCTGCAAATGATGGGGAACTTATTCTAATCCAACTACCTACAGAAGTGTCATAGGAGCCCTTCAATATCTCACTCATACAAGGCCAGAAATATCCTATATTATTAACAAGTTGAGTCAATATATGCAGCAACTTACTCAAATACATTGGCAAGATATAAAAAGAGTACTGAGGTACCTCAAAGGAACTTTACATCATGGTTTGTTTCTACCAAAATCAAAAAGATTGTCACTGTTTGCTTACACAGACACAGATTGGGGATGTAGTCTTGATGATAGAAAATCAATCTCTACTTATTGTGTGTTTTTTGGGCATTCTCTTGTTTCATGGTCTTCTAGAAAACAACACGTTGTAGCTAGGTCCAGCACTAAAGCAAAATATCATTCTCTAGCGCATACTGCAGCAAAAATTTGTTGGCTATAGTCTTTGTTGGAAGAAATTGGCTATAGTTCCTTCTCTACACCTGTTATTTGGTGTGATAACTTGAGTGCATTATCTCTAACTGCAAATCCAGTTTTCCACCCACATACCAAACGTGTTGAATTGGATTTACATTTTGTGAGGGATAAAATTTTTAGCTAATTTGTTGAGTGTTCGGTATGTCCCCCCTCAGATGATTAGCTTGCTGATGGATTAACGAAGCCCGTCTCTGAGAACAAATTTTATTGCTATGCGTGGCAAACTCAATATACTTCCAGCTCCAGTACACTTACGTTTGGGGGGTAGTTAGAGAAGAAGATGCCAACGACGTCGTTTCAACTTAAATTGGCTGCTGCTTATTTTTATTTTCAATTATTATTTGTTGATGTAAATAATAATATAGTAGTTGTTGGGCCATACGCTGAGCTTGGCCAGTCATTCCCACGTCTGTATTAACTTCTTTGTAACTACCCTCTGCTGCAAGTATAAATTTTACAGCAGCTTCGTTAATAAAAATAATCAGAGATTAACCTGGGAAGCATTAATTTTATGTTCTTTAAATCTCTTACCAGTAGACAGATATCTGGAAGTTTGGATTATTCCTTTGTAACTATGTCAAATGGACGTTTCGATGAAAAATAATGGCATTCGTGCGGAAATTTCAGCATCTCGCGTTCGAAACTTCGAATTACATATTCTGGAAGGAAAAAAAAAAAATCCTGTACGGAAAGATTCCCATGGCCCCAAAAAGCTGATTGGCTTATGAATCTATGGAGAATTGTGCAGATTGTATACAGATTATCATCCCCAGGACACTTCTTCTTCTGCTTCTCCTTCTCCTACGATGACCTTCAAACCACCATGCCTAATTACATCGAACTGCGACTGCGGTGTCGACACTTGCAAGAGCTTCTGCTGTGAAAGAGAAATCCTGACCACACATAGAGAAGCTGGGAAATCTCTTCGCAAAATTGATTTGGGACCACTTCCATCTCCTGTCGAAGTTGATGCCGCAGTAACTGCGCTTCAGAGGTGAATCTCCGTAAAATTTGATTGTGTTTCTTTGGTATCTATTCTTGATTATTCGTGTCCCACTTTAATGATTTGGGCAGGAGATTAGAAACCAACAAATTTCCATAGGTTTTCTGTTTTGTGGACTGTATATGTTACGTTTTCAAGGTTTTATATATATAGGAAGAGAAGAAGTTTGAATTATAATCGTCCCTTTCTTAGTATACACACACTGAGATACGTAAAACTCATCCTTCTCTTCTTGCAACCTATCTCCCTCACTAATCTCAAGCAAGATGGGAGACTCGAAATTAGTAACTTCTCTTCATCATCTCCCCTTAACGAGGGTGAAGGAGGAGCAAAATTTTGTGGTTGGTTAAAAAAATTTTAGTTTGTAATGATTTTGTCCGTATCTTGAATAATGCTATTAAGATTTAATAGCATTTCTTCCATATATGTATGATTGATAAATTGATTACGTATCAAATGTGTTTATAAACTTTAAAGACTAAATTGTTTATAGAATTTGACACTGATTTTTTTAACTTTTTATGTTCTAACATTTTACATCTATAATCTCAATTCTAAAGAGCTTTAAGTGGCAAATCCGAGGAAAAACTATAAAATCTTAAATATTTCATACATCATTTTCACATTTAGGGGGAATCAGCCCTCCTTCCTTGGCTCCTCGATGCCCCTTGAAACCAGAGAGTGAAGCTTCTTCTCTTATTTTACCTCCAAATCAAAATCTCTCTCCCTCTAATGTGCTTGCAAGCTAGATCTCTCACACGTTCTGGATAATTTTTTAGAAAGCCTCATTAAGTTTTTCAATTTGTCCTCCAATAAAATAAAAATGTCTTCCAATTTGTCCAAACTATCATACGGATACTGATGTTGAGATTTGTAAGACTTTCGATAGTGACCTTCCAAAGTCTTGGACAATTCTCAATTTCTGGATGTTTTTCCCCTGGAACTTTAATAAGATAAACAAAATGAAAGAGAATTTCAACTAAATGAAGGAGAAATTGAAAATTAAGGATATCTATTTGACTCAACGTAGTTGTTTATGATGGCTATAGGCTATAGCTTTTGTTGACGTATGTTCTGTGGCACATAAAAGAATGTATTGCTAGTAGGCATGAGGATCTTTCTCCTGGAGATACCTTTTACCTCATTCTTCGTTTTCTAATTTCAGCACTAAATTGTTTCTTATTAATTTATTGACTTGATGAAAGATTCTCATGGAATTGCAATGTTAACCAGTTATCTGCAAGAGGTTTTTACTCATGAATCGATGTCAAAATGGCTTCAGCCGGTGATGAATTGCTATGATTCAAGCATTTTGCTTTCTGATGGTTATCACTGGCTTTGTAAAGCTTTTCAGTGGCTGACAACAGATCCTTCTTTCAAGGTGCAACAATGTCTTAATCAGGATGATCTTGCCTCTTTAATGACAACTACTTGATCTCGAAAAGGTTTTTTATTTCTACTTTTATCAAAGAAACAAGACTTTTCATCGATATGATGAAACCTAACAGCCTAATTTAGCATCAAAGAAAGAAAAATTTTAGACATCTCAAAGCAACCCAAAAATACAACAAAGATCACCCCTTTTTGTCTTTTTATATAGCCAATAACACCCATAATCCTTTCCAGAAATTTCACAAAAGTCCTCCCAAATATAATTATTTACAATTTACGGAAGGACATTAAATATCATCCCCATAATTCCACCAAACAAATTCTACAAAAAGTTGTCCGAATACAATTAATTACAAAAGAGCCATAGTTACTAAATAACTTAGATAACAACCATCAAGACAAACAATGAAACTTGGCTAAGTCCAAAACTTTTCTTCAATCTCTGAACTTTTTTCTAACCCAATAGCCAAAATAAATGTTTTGACCACATTCGTCCAAATAATTTAATTTTAACTTTACCTTTCTATCCACGGCCACACAGCATTTGAATCATGTTATTCTTCATGTGTTGATAAATACTCAAAAAACATGAAGTTCCTTTAAAAAATATTCCCAAAATTTCCTGTTATAATCACAAAACAAAAGTAAAGATTCAAATTTCCCCTGTTTTTCTGCATAAAACAGATCAACTGGGCAGTAGAGACATACTTGGACATCTCCCTACATTTTAGCTGTATTTGTACTTTCAATGCAGGACCAGCAAACGAACTTAAATTTCTATGGCACCTTTCACTTCCAAATTTTCAAAGATATTTTGTTATCTAATACTTTCCCAGGACCTACCAACTTCGCAAAAGGAGACAGAAGAAGAATTCCATGATTTCTTCAATCTTCCAACCCATTGAATCTTCCTCCCTCCGGATCGATACATCCTTCAGCAAACCCTGTAAATCCCTAATTTCCTTGGCCTCCACATCTAAGATCTTAGAACATTTTGTTTCACTTTCTGACACCTCTCCTAAATGTTTTTTGTTCAGAAACAACAAAAAGATTAAGAAATTTTAACATTAAAGGTTAGTTAATAAGCCAAATATCCTTTTAAAACCCTACTCTTCACTCAATCTCTCCTTGAATTTGCTATGATCTCTTCTTGATCATAAATACTTGTGCCTACCATAAATACCAACCCCTTTATCAATCCTGTCTTAATCAACTCTCTTAACTGTCCTTGAATCCATATTAATCCTTCATCTGATTTTGATTTTTCTAACACATTCCTTCCTTGTTGTAAAATAAATAATGTCTTTTTCTTTTTGATAAGAATCGAGCTTTCATGAAGAGAAAATGAAAACATACAAAAACAAATAATATCTTCAATATCACCCCGCGCCCAATCTTGTCTATTCCAAGCCTAAGAAGATCTCAAAATCCATCTTTTGACTTGACCTTCATTTCCAAAAAGTTTTTGAATAGCCAACATAAGCATTGCTCGATTGGTTAATGTATATATCCTCGATCAAGAGATTAAAGGTTCGAATCTTCACCCCCTCATAATATTGAACTTAAAAAAAAAAAGAAAACAATTGTAACTTCTTATTTAAAAAATCTCTTTGCTGATCAGCATAGGACACATATTGGACAACTGGAGATCCTCCCTTATGACTGAAACTAACATGACAAGAACTTTGAAATTGATAATTTAATATTATTTGAAAAAATGAATCAGAACCATCGTTCTGTATTGTATGCTTTTTCGTGGAAGGTTTTTTAAGGATCTCGGTTTCATTTAGGGTATGGTGGTTTCCCTGTGTTTGGACAAAGCTGTTTGGGATGCTATTATCAATAGTGGGATTACGGAGAAATTCCAGGAGTTACCTTCCTCAGGTTTGTAGTGAACTCGGACAAATTTAGTTACTAATTACTGCCTGAATGATGCCCATATTTCTTAATTATTTTAGTGACATGGTGGAAAAATGAACTAAATTTGGGTTAAAGGGGCAGGATATTTACCTTAAGTGCAGCAGTTTGTTTATTTATTTATTTGTGTTAAAAGAAACATTACTTTTCCTTGAAGTTGGAAATTACAATCAAGGATACAAAGAATGCTAAACAGTATATATTCAATAAAAACAGCCCCCAGAAAACATAAAAAGTAAATAATAAAAGATTAATATCCCAAACCGAACATCTATCCAACCAAGACTTAAATGAGAGAAAAAAAAACAAGATAAAATAAGTCCATTGAAATCTTTCCACCAGTGAAGCAAACAAAGGAAACTTTGTCAAGCAGCATAGCTGTTGCACCCTTAAACATCGGTAACCCACCACTGGTGTTGGGTGGCCTAAGTGCCAATAACATCACTAAGAAGAATGAGGCTCTACTTGCCAAGTGACTAAGGCACTTTCTGAAGGAGAGAACCACTTTATGATTTGGTCTGATCACTCCCGAGTATAGTTAGAAGAGGGAAGAGAGAAGAGGGAAGACTGAATGATTAAGATGAAGTTATTAATATAGGACAAATTCAAACTTACGTCGGGTGTTGGGGATAAAGTTGAGTACTGGGAAGATATTTGAGTGGATGTGGCTTTCCTTTGCTTTCTTTGTTTCCCAGGCTCTAGTTTTTGACAACAGCAAATTTTGTTTAGATTGGCAGTGTTTGGATAATAACGAAGCTGATGTGAGTCTAATATTTGGAGAAACTTTAACGAGGAAGATTTTCAAGAGTGGTTGAGCTCTTTAAGAAATTGTGAAGGATGCCCCTTTCGGATGTGGATGATGTTAGACCTTGGTAGTGAACTGTTGATTGAGTTTGCTCGCGTACATTGGTGCTTCGAAGTCTTTTTCAACCTCAAAAAGTTCCATTCCAAATGAGATAGGCATCCTAAAGAGATCCAATCTTCTTTCAGTCCCCCCTCTTCTGCTCTAAAGATTTGGAGTGTGTGAGAGTACTAATAGGGTTATATTAAGAATATTATGTTAGGCCCCCAATTATGAACACATATGAGAGGAGGGCAAGAAAGTCATTATGCCTGACGATTAGTTAGTGGAACGTAGCTTGTGCCAGGGGAGGGGGGACGCCTAGTATCCGTACGGTTAGGGGGGGTATTTCTTATTGGGTATGGTTGCTATCCGGGTTGGATTCGGATCCCCGTTCTTTCCTTTGTTCTGTGCGGCTAGTCCAGGTTTAATCGGGTCGGTTGGGCTAAATTTAACGCATGGGTTATAGGGCTGCGAGGAGTTAAGCTCCGTGGATAATTTCACAGCCAAATCACGGTCCTCTACCAGCTGGGTCGTTTCCATGATGTGCTCCAGCCTAATGGGCTTGCGACTCAACTCCTCTACCCTAATCATCGAGACCAACCCATTAGTAAATGTGTTCTCCAGAACCTCATCGGAAAGGTGCGGTAACGGCGCTACTAATGCCTCGAATGTTTTTGGAAAGTCTGCTACTATACCTTCTTGTTTGATTGCCAGAAATTTTGCGCACAGGCTACCTCCTTGAGAAGGTCTAAAACGAGTGAACAATTTTTTCTTCAGATCATCCCAATCATGAAACTTCTGTCGATTGTCCGCCCAACAATACCATGATAATGCCTCGCCGTCGAAACTTACCACTGATACGATCAGCTTTTCCGATTCAGATAGCTTGTGAATCTCAAAATACCGCTCGGCTCTAAACAACCAAGCATCGGGTTCATCTCCAGAGAAAATGGGCATTTCCACCTTCTTAAACTTGTTTCGCTCGGATTGTCCTTCATCGCTCTTTCTCTTCGTCCTCCTTCTGGGTATAGTTCCCTTGAATTTCACCGTCTTTTTGTTTTTGAGAACCCTCCAATACTGAGGACCCTCATGCCATCCTACTTTCCCTCAACTCCGTTGCCATTTTATCCAAACTCTGGCTCATCATTTGTATCGCTTTTTCCATCAAAGGAATTTTTTGGAGTTTCGTCTTGATGCTCCCTATTTCTGATTCAGTAGTATCGAGCCTTTCTTCCAAACGACGTTGCGCCATTTTGCTTAGCCTTCCCAGGTTGAACGTGCTCTGATACCAAAATGGTAGGTATCCTCCTCCTTTGGGGTTTGCGTTACCTGCGAAGAACTAACAAAAAAAAACTGAACACAAATGAAGGAGCCTTCCTTGGCACAAATAACCTTACTCAATTATCTCCAAACAAGAGTTCCACAACTACAGAAAATAAATAACCTTAGAGATTGGAAGGTAGCTGGGGCGTTCGTCAATCCAAATGGCATGACAACAAACTCGTAATGTCCTTCATGTGTCCTGAATGCTTTCTCGGGAATGTCAGCTTCGTGTACTCGTATTTGATGATATCCCGCTTTCAAATCCAGTTTTGAATAAACCTTTGAGCCATGAAGTTCATCCAATAATTCTTCTATAATCGGAATGGGAAAATTGTTTGGAACAGTGACTCGATTTAGAGCTCTTGTTTGGAGATAATCGAGTAAGGTTATTTGCGCCAAGGAACGCTGCTTCGTTTGTGTTCGGTTTTTTTTTTGTTAGTTCTTTACCGGTAACGCAAACCCCAAAGGAGGAGGATACCTACCATATTAGTAGATTATTAGTGGGGGTATACTATTAATTAGTTAGGGGAGGCTTGGTTATAAATGGAGGGAGGTAGAGATTTTAGGGATAGGTCATATTTTGGGAAAATTAGTCCTAAATAGGTGGATTGTGGGAGAGAGATAATCCTCTCGAAAGGCTATTGTTATATTGTAATTTTTCTTTTGATATTGCAAAATATTTAGTGTGTTTTCTTATAATTGGGATCCTAACATGGTGCTTACTTCATGGCTAATTTTTTGGTGTCTTGGGTGTTTTTCTTCTTTTGTTAATATTAATGTGACTCAAGAGCAGAGAGAAGAAGGAAAAAGGGGGAAGCCCCTTAATTTGTCTTAGATTTAAAAAGTTAGATAAAAAAAAAAGTTCAGATTTTCATTTTGTCTTTGATGAAGAAATCCTCACCTAATCAAACTCTCGGGGGCTTTATGTCTTGTGGGCTTTATGTAGTTCATGGGCTTTCTTTTTTTGTCTTTTGTGCCTGTATTATTTGGGCTTGTTGGGCTGTGTATTATTAGCCTTTAGGGTTTATTCTTTTTCCCTGCTATGTATTTAAACTTGCCATCCAAATAAACGTAAATTAGCTTGACCAACATTGGGGTGTGTGCTTTGTCTTTAACCTAAAATTCATCTTGGTATCAGAGCATACCAAGCTGTCTCCTTTCCCTTTTCAATATGAATACTCCAAGTGATGTCAACAGCACAGGAGCTAATACATCTCCTGCAGTCACAGCAATAGGTATGACAAACAGCACCGTTAACCCAACCTCTATTCATCCTTTTGGAAATCCCCTATCTACAGTGCTCACTGTTAAATTGGATGAAAAAAATTACATGCTATGGAGAAAAATGGTCCTGACTGTATTAAGAGGTCAGAAACTAGATGGTTACATCCTTGGAACTAAAGGACAACCAGCTGAACATATTGCTACAAGCTCACAAGATGCAGGTACCTCAGAACTCACCATAAACCCCGCGTATGAAGAGTGGGCAACGATGGATCAAGCCTTGCTTGGTTGGTTATATGGATCAATGACACCTACAATCGCCTCTGAGATCATCAACTTCACAACCTCCAGACAAGTTTGGAAAGCTCTTGAAGAATTGTTTGGGTCTACAAACCGTGCAAGGAAACAACAACTCAAGGCCTTTCTTCAAAACACAAGGAAAGGCTCGAGCAAAATGAGTGAATATCTTTGTCTCATGAAGCAAGCAGCAGACAACTTGGCCCTCGCTAGAGCGCTAGTCGAAATAGATGATTTGACCTCCTATGTGGTTTCAGGCCTAGATGCGGAATATCTACCCATCACTTGTCAGATCAACAAAGAAGAATTATCATGGCAAGAGCTGCACGCCACTCTCATCACATTTGAAAATACCCTGATCAATCTGAATGTGATCAATCAGAACACCGAGGTAACTTCCCTCTCTGGAAACCTTGCTGCTAACCTTACCTTTAATCGACAGGGGTCAAGTGGAAGCCAAAATAGCAACAAAAATGTAAATCAAGGTAGAGGACAGCCCTCTAACAGAGGAAATGCCAGAGGTAGAGGAAACCGTGGAAGAGGAAACAACTATAAAAGTGGTGGATCTAAACCTACTTGTCAAGTCTGTGGGAAATATGGTCACTCGGCTGCTATTTGCTACCATAGGTTCAAAAAGGATTTTGTCCCACAAAATCAAACCAACAACAATCAAGGATCAGCCTACATAGCCACAACTGAGATAGTTGCGGACCCTAGCTGGCTCGTTGACAGTGGAGCCTCTAACCACGTCACTTCAGACTTGAGCAATCTGAAGGTGCAAACAGACTACCAAGGTAATGAGGCAATTACCGTCGGAAATGGATCTAAACTGCATATTGCTAATGTTGGTCATAGTGTCCTTGATGTGAAGAAAACTCAAACCCACCTAAAGAATATTTTGTATGTTCCTCACATTAAGAGAAACTTGCTGAGCATCTCTAAACTCATAGCTGATAACAATTTTATCGTTAAATTTCACTCGAATTGTTGTTTTGTGAAGGACAAGCTAACGAGGAAGGTGGTACTTCAACGGAGACTTAGAGATGGGCTTTACCAACTTCAACTGTCTCTACCTAAGGCAAGCCAAGTGTCAAGAGTCCAACCTCGTGATGTTTCTTCTTCAGCCCCTGAGTCTCTTTCAGAGTCTTTATCTGTGTCCAGTCCTACTGTTTTTAGTATTGGAAAAGAGTCCCAAGTCAAGAGTCTATGGCATCAACGATTAGGTCATGTGTCAGATAGGGTGTTGAGCCATGTTCTTAAAGTTTGTAACCAAAAAAATCTCATTAATGAAAAATCCAGCTTTTGTGATGCTTGCCAATTTGGAAAGTCTAAAAGTCTTCCTTTTAAACTCTCAAACTCTCAAACTCTCAAACCAGTGCACCACTTGAGCTCATTCATCGTGATCTATGGGGGCCCTCACCAATATCTTCCTATGGTTAAAACTACTATATTAGCTATGTGGATAACTTTACAAGACTCACCCACATCTTTCCCTTAAAACAGAAATCAGAAGCCCTCAGCTCTTTTGTCCAATACCAAAGCCTAGTTGAAAATAGATTTGAGAAAAAGATTAAAACTGTCCAGAGTGATTGGGGAGGTGAATTTAGGCCTTTCGCCCCTCTCCTGAAGGCTAAAGGAATTGAGTTTCGTCACCCGTGCCCTCACACGAGTGAGCAAAATGGAATTGTGGAGAGAAAACACCGTCATATCGTAGAAATGGGGTTATCTCTCCTAGCTCAAGCATCAATGCCCTTAAGGTATTGGTGGGATGCTTTTCTAACAGCCACATACATCATAAATCGTTTACCTACACCAACCTTAAATCATATCTCACCATGGGAAAAGGCTTACAAAAGAACCCCTAATTATAAATTCTTCAAGGTCTTTGGATCTTCTTGCTTCCCGTGCTTAAGGCCTTACCAAAAACACAAATTTCATTTCCACTCTACCAAATGTGTCCTTCTTGGATATAGTGAAGCTCACAAAGGTTACAAATGTCTAAGCTCAAGTGGTTGTGTCTATATCTCTCGGAATGTCATCTTCAATGAACAAGAATTCCCTTTTAAGTCCGGTTTCATTACCTCATCTCCCTCAATTCAACAGTCAAACGAAACCATAGTCACGTGGTTGAACATCCCAAGTAACCAACCTAATAACACTGACCTTAACTCCTCTCAACCCAATAATGTTGTTGTACCTTCATCTGCCCACTCTCTAAACTCCCTTGGAGGAACACCTAACTTGGAACCTATAGAAGGTCTGAACGAAAATGAAGTTGAGAATACAGAAACCAGTGAAAACAACACTGAAACCAGAGTTGAAAATGGTGAGAGAATAATTGAAAATGTTGTCGAAATCCCAGAAATCAGAGGAACCATGGCTGAACCGTCTCACCCTATGCAAACTAGAGCTAAAAGTGGGATCTTCAAGCCAAAAATTCATACTTATCTAGC
>JAOANK020602651.1:0-11930 GCA_026257165.2 Telfairia occidentalis
ATTCTAGACTTAGGTAAAAAGTAAAGGATGGGCATTCGGTTAATTAATTGACGATTTAATTGGGTCGATAAAAAAAATACCAACACCCTAAAACTACTTTTCGTCGTTTTACTTCACCCCTTTAAGAATTCTTTTAATTGTTTTCTAGTTCCTCTTATTGCATGAAAATTTGGATTCCTTAGATAAAATTGAAAGAATAAATTAATAACTAAGGAAATTAGAAAATTCGATTCCCAAAGAACGATACTCGGTCTTTTAGGCCGTTTTATATTACAACTTGACCCGTACACTTGCGGTGACGCAGTGGGTTGCGATCAGCAATCCTTTGATTTGTATGGGTGAGAGTGTCCTATGTCGCTGACTCAATATACCTACCATTTTGGGGATTGATCCAGGTAGAGAGTTTGAAACATAGCTACACAAGATAAAATTTACTCCTTCCCGCTTTTAGGGAAAGTAGATAACTTGCTCCCTTAAGTGCTGACTTCTAGTCGTGAACACCCTCCCTCTCATTGGCTCAAGAGGGATTTGTTTATGGTTGGACCATAAACAAGTTGTTCATTAGAGGATCAGTGGGACTTAAGGAGAAAGAAGTAACTACAAAGGTAAAATGGTAATTTTGACCCAGCTGTAGTCACAGGCAATTTGTGAAGGATCGACTTATTGATAACTGGTTATATTCATGGACACAAAAATATATCTACAGTGCAAAGAGTATAGCTTTGGGTCTTTAATTAATTTAATCTCAAATTATTGGAGCTTCTAATCTGTAGGTCCATTAGGTCCGCTTGCTAGCTCACTAAGAATAAGATTAGAATTAGTTAATTTTTGAAATAATTTGAATTGTTCAAATTATTTAAAGGGAATTTTATATTAATTAGGTTTAATATAAGGTATAATGTATTAAGATACACTATATAGTTAATTATAAATATGATTAATAATTAAAACTATATAATAAGAGAGAATAATATTTGGATAAGATTCAAATAATGATATGAATTCGATTCATATTAAAACTATAGAGTAAAATTAATATGAATCTAATTCATATTTAAACTATAGGTTATAAGTGAGATATGTATTTTAATATGATTTAAATGCATAAATATGTGTTTTTTTAAAATTAATTAATTATTATTATTTGAAATTAATTAATTAATTGTTAATTATTTATTTATTAAATATAATTTAATAATTTTTCTTTTAAATAATAATAAAACAAAATAACTCCCCGACGTGGGGGGTTACCCCTCTATGGAGATTTTTAGTCTCAAAAAGGGGAATAAGGTTTTTTCTTTTCTTCGCTCGATTGGTGATCTCTCGATAGAAAAAAATAGATCTCGCTCTCCCAAATTTTCTCTCGAAAGGGATTCCACAATCCTTAATCGATCCTCCTTGAGACATAATGAGGCAGCCTTCTGGTGGTGATCTCAAGAGATCTTCTACAATAGGTATTTTCTCTAAAATTATGCTTGATCTTCTTTACTGTAAATTAATTTTATTTTTTCTCATCCCGATATCAAAGACAAAAAGCGATCAAATGCTTCCACAATTGGGATTCAATCCTTTCACATTTACCTTACTTCCCTGCAGTATAATCTGCGACAGTATAAGCCAAGGCATACTGGCCCACGAGATCCACTTGTCCCCAAAAATATCAATCATGCATCCACTACCCACTTTCCAACTAAGGCCAGCTTGAAGAATTTTCCTACCCCATAGTAGGCTTCGCCACAAAAATGAGGGGTTGATCCTAATTTTTCCCTCATAAAAGTCTCATTCTAAAAATATTTTCCTTTAAAGACTAAACCAACCAAAGAATTCGGGTCTTGGATTAACCTCTACACCTACTTCGCTAGAAGAGCTTGATTAAAAAGTTCAAGATCTTTAAAGCCCATCCCCCTAAAGCATTTAGGTTGGCACATCTTCTTCCAGTTCACCCAACGAATATTTCTACCCTCCCTACTCTCGCCCCACCAAAACCATTCTGAAAATACCCATTCCACCCTGTTATAGGCCTTACTCATATCAAGTTTTAGCATTGCTCATCCTATCCTCCCCTTGCATTTGTTACACAACGAGTGGATACATTCATAGCCTAGAATAGTATTATCTACAACACATCGACTAGGAATTAATGCACTCTGAGTAGTGAAAATAATAGAAGAGAGAACCCCCTTAAGACAGTTAACCAGTACCTTGGATACAATTTTGTAGCATATATTACAAAGAGAGATAGGTCAATAACCAGATACCTTCGTCAGTGAATTTACTTTCAGAATCAACACTAACATCGTCTCATTAAGAAGGCAAGGAGAAACCTTATTGTTTAAAATATTTAAACAATACTTAGTCACATCCTCCCCTACTATGTCCCAATACCGCTGGTAAAAAGTCCTATGGAACCCAATAGACCTGGTGCTTTATTAGGATGTATCTATTTTATGGTCGTTTGGACCTCTTCTGTGGTAAAATTTTGAGTAGAAACTAGTTGGTCCGTTCATCAATCTTACAGTCCACATTGTCCAGAACTGCCTGAAAATCGGCCTCATTCAGTTGAGATGAAGTATAAATCCATCTAAAATACTTGGATAGAATCATGCTAGACCCAATTTTTGGTCCAAAAGGCCTTGAAACCATACACCACTTGTGTTTGTGTTCACATGGTTGAAACAAATTAAATTTGATGAATTCAAACTTAAATTATGGTCCAAATAATATATAAGATTTACAGAAATTGTGCTTCCGGGGTTCTTTTAGAAAGCTATTTTTATAAAAAATCAATATTTGAAAATATTTTCTCTTTAAACTTTCGTAATTTTCAACAATTATTTTAGGCCCATAATACCCTTGTTTATCTATTAAATTTGATTTAATATAATATTAACCTTAAATCCTAAATTCCTTATTTAATGTAATCTTGAGATTAAATATTTAAACTTTTGCATTCAAAAGGAAAGAAATTTTTTATATTTATTGATTTAAATTCACTTATTAAATTTTGTAATTTTTTCCTAAATTAATAAAATACAATATTTGAAAATAATTTTACAGTTTTTTTTATTGTTTTCTTTATCTTCTCCACAATTTTGCCATTTCAACATCCACGATTTCATAACTTCTCTAGAATTTTGTCTTTTCAACAATTTTTTAAATCGTTGCTTGCTTCTCTAGAATTTTACCGTTTTCACAATTTTCACAACTTTTGAAATCGTTGCTTCCACAATTGTTGCTTGCTTCTCCAAAATTTTTATCGTTTTCTTGCTTCTCTAGAATTTTCACAATTTCTGATTACGAAAGCTTCTATACCCATGCAACATTTTGAATACCATTCAAGAATACCACTCATTCAAGAATCAACATTCCACCATATCATTCTTACTTCTCACAGATCTTGAATTTTTTTGCAATTTATAGCTATTGTATTCCCTTACTTCTAACGATTATTTTCTACACGATTATTGAACGTACACTTGGATTTCTTCATAGCAATCAAGTTTTATTCATTGGCAATAATTAGTATGTTCATTCAACCTTTATTTCATTAATTGGTTGTTCCGTTTTCAATCAATCATCTTGCACTATGAACTATCGATTTTATGTACGGAGATGACTTTTACGCAATATATTTGCCTTATATATATAAATCATACTTTACTAGACTTTGTTGCTAAATAGTTCTTTGTAACATGTAGTTTAATGTCTAAATATGTTTGCTCAGTATTCATACTCATTCTGTATTATTGTTTTCTATTTACCCAATTTACACTCTTACCTAATATACACCTAGTATATTATAGGTAACTTTTTTTTACATAATGCCATTTTTAAAATTAAAAAAAATGCTTTGTTATTTTCTTAAAATTATATATCCCGAGAGTTAATTTTCGTTAATAATAACGTGTACTATATATACATCGAATATTTATTTTGGAAGATTATTATGTGTTACATATTCCTGATATATATATCATTTAGTATGTTTTATATACCTAGTATTTCTCATTTACAAATTGGTAAACCTTGAATATATTTCGTATTTAACTATGATTTATTTCTGAATATACTTTAACTTAAGTAGTACATTAATTCCATACGTACAAACAGTTATATATAGTAGTTATATAAAATGGGTATAAAAACAATTTATACAGAAGAATGGATATATAGAATCAGAAAAATCAGTTTATACAGCAAAATGAGTATTTATACATAAATGGGTATATAAACAGTGAATACAGAAAAATGGGTGCTATACATATAGAGGAAAATCAGTTTATACACCAAAGTTATACATATACACAAACACTCTACTCCAAATCTAAATTGGATAAGAATACATACTAGTTTTTTGTAAAAATTGAAGAATATACACTGTTTATCTACTTTGAACCATCAATGAAGTCGAAATGCAACATTGTCCTTTTTTGGAAGAAAAAATGGTGTTTATATAGCTTTTGCTGCACTGTACAGAAATTGGAAGGAAGAAAAATGCCCTTTTCATTTTTAGATTATACTATACTATACAGAAATTGAAAGAAAAAAGAAGAATGAAAAAGAAACAATTAGACAACGTCTCAAAAATTAGATGAAGTCGGACTACATTGTTGTCCTCTTTTTTGGAAGGAAACAATGGCGTTTATATAGCTTTTGCCGCACTATATAGAAATTGGAAGATGTTGTACTATTCAGAAATTGAAAGAAAGAACGAAATAAAAGAATGAAGAAGAAAAAATTAAAGAACTAAACAAAAAAAAAGAAAGGGAAGAAGAAAGAAAGAGCGAAGACAAACTAAATTGAAAGAACAAAAGAACGAAATAAAAGTTTTCACCTTTGTTCGGAGTACCATTGAAGAACACCATTGTTGATGAATGTGGACTAAATTGAAGAGCTCGATTGTATTGTATGAGACATCTGAATAAGAAATCATTGTTGATCTAAAATTTTTTGGCAAATGGAAGGTGAATCCGGGGGTGGGAGATTTTTTTTCCAAATCATGAAAAATGAATCCCTAAAGGAAAAAGGTAGATTTAATGAAATTTAACTTTCCTTTTTTATTTTTATTTTTTTTAATTCTATAAATTAAATAAAGATAGTAAAGTAAAATTGGTAAGCGATTAGACCTCTAGCTATGCGAGCTGGGACACTTGTGAAATTATTTTGAAATCTGAACTTTTATGAAAACTCATTACAAATATGGTCTATGTGTGTAGTTATCCCTAAAATTTATTATAGGAATAGAGGTCCAAACAACCAAACCCAATAATTAGACTCATAAAGTTAATTGCCCTATGAAGGTCCATAGAGTTATGGTAGGGGTAGATCCACGTAGGGGCTAGAGGTGGCAGTGCCCCCTTTGATTTTTTTTCTTTAATAATTAGACTCAGAGATAGAAAATATTTATAGTTTTTGTTTGCTTATAAAGTAAGCATGCCTCTCCTTAATCTGTTAGTTTTTGAGAAATTGGAGTAGATGTCTCATTTTATCTCTCTATTATGAAAAATGGCTAAATTACTTTGGATAATGAAAAATGATTATTTTGGTTTTTTCAACCGTTTAATATTTTTACATTTGACCATTTTACCCTTTTTGTATTAGGTTATCCCTTTGGAATTCAAAATAAATTTGGTTTGTCTCTCTCCTAGATTCTAACCGTTTTATATTCTCTCCTTTTATCTTTTTCAATTTTTGATTATCTCATTGATTTTATTTTTTTGTAATTTTCTCTTCTAGATTCTTTTTTCAATTGAATAATTATTTATTTATTTCTTCAATCGTCTTCTCTAAAAAGCATCCATTCATTCCATAGCATTTCAATTCTCAAAAAGACAGATAAAATAGGTTTTTCAACTTCTCAGGGCAAAATTATCGACTCCAACGTATCTCCATGTTTGGACATCTCCACAGGAGGTAGAACAGTATAGAACATGATTTTTGTGGCTTTTTCTTCTTCCTCTGCTTCTCAATGGCAAAAATCATTCTTCCTCTGCTTCTCAATGGCAAAAATCATTCTTCCTCTACTTCTCATGGCAAAGTCATCAACACCATCATCTCTACATTTGCAATATAGGACATGATTTTTGCTATCAAAATGTGGAAAAAGTTTTAGGTAAATTTTTCATATGCAAAAGAGAAAAATAATGTGGCAAACACCCAACACCAAAAAGATTTTTTTTTTTTTTAATTTCTTTAGTCCAAGCTAAATAGAGTATTTTAGGAATAGTAGAGAGACAAATTTTTCTTATTCAAAATAGAGAGATGATGCGGCAAACACCCAACACCAAAAAATATTTTTGATTCCGAGCTAAAGAGACTATTTTGGGAAGAGTAGAGAGCATTTAGAAGTTTTGTGGCAAATTTTTCTTAGGCAAAAGAGGAAGATAACATGACAAAACCCAACACCAAAATGTATTTAGAGTATTTAGAGATCAGTAGAGAGCATTTTTTATTCCAATAATCCTTTATTTTGGAAATAGTATAAAGTATTTAGAGTATTTAGAGATTTGTAGAGAGTATTTATAGATGAGGAAAAGTATCTAGTGAGTACTTTTGGACAACTTAAAATTTTTGTTATATCCTTTAGAGTATTTAGATATAAGCAGGAAGTATTTAAAGAGAATATTTAGATAATACCTTTGGATAATTAAAATTGTTGCTATATCATTTAGAGTATTTAGAGATAAGCAAGGAGTATTTAGAAAGAGAATTTAATGAGTATTTAGAGCGTACTTTTGGACAACTTAAAATTGTTACTATATCATTTAGAGTATTTAGTGAGTATTTTTGAACAACTTAAAATTGTTGCTATATTGCAACTCAAGTGATTTAGTTATTTTTAATTTTTTAATTTTTGGAATAGCATAAAGTGCATTTAGAGGGTATATTTGGACAACTTAAATACTGTTTTTATATTTCAACTTAAAGTGAGTGATTACAATTAGTATTTTATTTGAAATATAATTTAATTAGAGAGTATTTTTAAATTTCAAATTTCTAAATTTATTTGAATAATGATATCTATTAATTCAAATTTATATTTTTAATTATTTGATTTTGATTAAGTTGTTGGAAAATTTTAAATTTTGAATATCTTACTTTTGATTTAAATTTTTATCATATTTGATTTTTTACCATTTGATTATAGACTTCTTTGTAAGTTTTTCTTTAATATATTTTTGTTGTATTCCCTAAATTATTGGTATTGGTTTGTTAGAGTAGATTTCTCCTATCAAATCGAGTTGTGATAAAATCATTCTTGAAGGGTAATTTTGTACAAAAATTAGTAATTGAAATACTCCTATTTTTAAGTTGGTCATTCTTTAAAACAAGAAATTATTTAGACATTTTTTAAAATCGACTATTTTAAATGGTTATATATGCTGTTATCCCTTGGTTTTTTGCACTTTGTGGCATATTAATATTAGAGGTTCCATGTTTAAACCAACATCGTTTTTAATTTTATAAATAGTTTTTTTTAGCTCGATTTTATAAATAGATTTTAAGAACTCGAAAAATATAGTTTTTTTTTTAAAATTTGAAAACTCTATTTTTATCATGTCCCTCCCACTTTCCCCTCTCTACCTTTTTTTTCAAATTTTTCTCCATCTAAAATTTCTTTTCTTAAAACTTATCTTTATCTTTAACATATTTCTCTCCTTATATTTTACTCTCTAATTTATTAAAACTCTAGCCAACAAATATATTTCGAGCTTTTTTTTTTCAAAAATGTTATCTTTAAATCTTTTGCCACTGTAACTTTTAATTTTTCTAGCAATTTTTTATATTTAACAAATCATTTGATTTCAATTTTTTTTCTCTAAAATTTTTCTTATTCTCTCCAACATTTCTAATTTATCTATCACTTATTAATATTATCTATCTAATATATCTTCTACACTTTAACCCTTATTTGTCTAAATCTATTCTATCTCTAACTTTTCTCTTTGCAAAAAATTTATCTATGTCTCTAAATTTTTATTTTCATATATTATTGCATTTCTCTCTTTCTAACATTTCTCCCAATATCTCAACTTTTAAACAAACACTTCAAAAAATATAAAACAAAAAATTATAATCATACAAAATGGTTTATTTTAGTTTGGTAATATGAAATGATTTTTAATATTACCTAAACTTTATATTTTATATTAATTCATCTAAGACTATATTTAATTTGTGCCTCCTTTGACATAAATTTCTAGATTTGCCCCTGAGTTATGGGGTCCTTAAGCCCAATGACAGGTTGTGGATAGTCCAAGATCACATTCTAGTTGACTAACGGGCTAGGATTTCTTTACATACATACTTTTTCTTACCCATGATCTCAAAATTGCCCTCGACCATCTAATTATTATTATTTTTCAGTTAATATGTGAGGGATGATTCGAACTTTTAATCTTTTGATCGAAATTATTTGACTTAACCAATAAAATTATAATCATGTTGGTCAACTAGTTACTTTGAGTAATACACTACTATAAAATAAAACAGAAATATTTAAAATTTAGTCAATAATCAAAATAGCGTTAAATTCAAATGCATGTTTCAAAATTCAAACACAATTTCCAATTTTAAATCACACTAACTATGGTTCGAATTTCTCAAACCACGCACAACAATAACAAAACTTTTTCCAAGTAAACCTAACCTTTCTTTGCAAAAAGCAAACCAGCATTTCAACAACAAAACTTCAAAAGCTCTCACTATAAGTAAACTCATCTATGTTAATATTTGATTTTCTTCGTGGTATATCACAAGTTTCAGGAGTGGATCCACGAAGGAAGCAGAGGCACATGCCCCCTTCAACTTATGTATAATCTAATAACTTTATATTAATTCATTTAAAAATAAAAAGCTACTTTGGTTAAGTGGCTTTTGTGGGTCTATATATTTGCGCGTAGTGCCCCTTCACTCAGGGTTTGAACCTAGATATCATTAAAAAATGACTAATTTAAACTTGTACCATTGGTAAAGTTACATAATTCACCATATTTTCTTTAATGAATTTAAACAACTTGTAAGATAAAAAAAAATGAAAGAGAACTTAAATCATCAAATACTACAACAAACACTCAAAGGTAACACAAAAATGAGTGAGTATCTCTACCAATAAAAAATTTCATGATAATCTCCACCTCGCTAGATATCTGATGGATATGTGCACTTTCATTTCATATGTGATTTCTGGTTTGAATGATGAATATACCCCTATTGTTTGTGTTATTCGAAATCAAATATGTCGTGAAGCGAAATTCAGGCTGAATTATTATCATTTGAACAAAGATATCAATGTCTTCAAGCCCTCAAAGGAACTTATGTTTTGCAAATTAACCATGCATAAGTGAACTACACACAAGCTAATAAACCCTGAAACCTTCTTGCTAACTTTTAGGTCAACCTTAACCCTACTCACAAAAACCATACCCACCCTTCTGTTCGCCCGCCCTTTTCCCACCAATCTAATCATGTATGTTACTGTGAATGTGGCCGAGATAATCCCTACCCCTTTTAATAGCTGTCTGTTTGCCAAATATGTGCCAAAATGGGCCACACTGTCGTTATCTACCACTATCTATTTGACAAGCTAGATAGCAATATCTCAGCCACATCATGTAACAACCCCAACTCTCCTTATCAAAACCCGATCCACACCAACCCTATACATGTTGCTCTTATGGCTTACCTCAAAACACTTGTGAGTCGAGTTTGGTATTTTGAAAATGGTGCTAACAACCACGTGACTTCCAAAATCGGTCATCTCTCACTCAAGTGCATATACTGGACCTCAACTTATAGTTGTAGGCAATACGAAACTAGTTAGTTGTCACTAATATTGCACATGCGTGTTTATCTTCAAAATTTACCCTGCTTTTGAAAGATGTTCTACTAGTGCCTTCCATGACCAAAAATTTTATTAGTATCTCCAAGTTGATAGAAGATACCTCCATGATCATTGAATTTCATGATAGATTTTATTTTGTTAATGAGAAGAACATTCAAGAGGTAATTCTATGGGACATTTGTGATTGTACAAGCTTGATGGATTTTTTAGAGTCGACCTGAGGATCGATAATAAGGAAGCACTGGGCCTCACCTTTAGATCCTCACTTTTGGCATCAACCTCTCAGAATTCTCCTCGTACAATATGTAAATATCTTTTGTCTTGTAATATGGACGTGTGGCATATCACCGCTTAGGGCCACCTGCCACCTCTTATTTTGCATAGGATTATGAAAAGATGTAATGTTTCTATGAAAGAACAACTTAACTTTTGTGAAGCATGCAGACTTGGAAAGTCACAAACTTCCATTTTCAGATTCTTAGTCACATGCACCACAACCACTACAATTAATTCACACCGGTCTATAGGGACCCACCCCCATCCCAACATCCATAGGTTATTTATACTATATTGCATTTCTAGATGACTATAGCCGATACACCTGGATTTATCCACTCAAACTCAAGTATGAGGCCACACAAATTTGGATTTTTCTTTTTAATATTGTAATTTTATAAACTATTTACAAAAATATCGTAGTTTACAAACTATTTCACAAAATATTGAACTTTTATTGAAGGTCGTCTCTTCCATAGACGACATTGGTCAAAGTGGATAATGGTTGTCTTTTGAAGAGACGATTTTACCACGGGTCAAAAAAAAAAAAATTGGCAAGATTTTGCCACATCAAAAATTGTCGACAGCTTGTCTAAGTATGTTGGGTTGGCATGGTGGCAGGGGCGGATCCACGTTGGGGCCAGGGGCACGTGCCCCGTCGATTTTTTTTTTATTTAACCGTATAGTTTATTGAAAACTACTAATATTTTTATATGGTTTTGGCTCAAAAGTTTAATGTGCCTCCTTGGTACGTTAGTCATATGCTTTCCTTTCAAAATCTTGGGTCTTATGCTCAAATCCCATCGTTGCACTACAAACACTTGTTTTTTTTCCTTTTTGCATTTTAAAATTTTTATTTTTATTGTGACACAATTTTTTTTTCTTTTTGACGTACTTCTTTCAAATAAATTTCTCTCCAATTTTTTTCTCTTTTTAAATTTCGCTCTCTAATTTTTATTTCTTTTTCTTTTCTAATACATCTCTCACTTTCCATTTTTAAAAATTTTATATTTTTCTCAAACTTTTCACTTTCTAAAATTTATTTTCTTCAAATTTATTTCTATCTCTAACATATTTCTCTCTAAAATTTCTAAGTTTATATTTTTTCCTCTCTCTAATTTATTAACACTCCAGCTACCAAATATATTTATCTTTTTTTTTTCTAAAATTTTCTCTTTAAATATTATCTCACCGTAACTTTCTTTATCATTCTAACAAATTTCTTTTATTTAACAAATATTCTATTTCAATTTTTTTTGTCCTCTAAAATTTCTTTTATTCTCTCCAATATTGCTAATTTTTCTATATTTTATTAATATACTCTATCTAATGTATCTCTCATTTTAAACTTGTATTCATCTAAATCTTTTTTACTCTCTCTAACTTTTCTCCTTATAAAAATTTATCTCTATCTCTCCAAATTTTTATTTTCATATAACTACCTAATTCTCTATTTCTAACATTTGTTTTAACATCTCAACTTTTCAACTAACATTTCAAAAAATATAAAACAAAAAATTGTATATATAAACTGTCTTTAATATTACACAATCTTAATGTTTTATACTAATACATCTAAAACTATATTCAATTTGTGTCATCGGACATAAATTTCTAGATCTGCCTCTATACGACATATGTGTAACACCCCGTAAAAGTTTTTAATTTTAATGTAGATAGTGATGAAAAACATTTTTCCTTTGTAATTTGAGTATTTATTTTTGGTGGAACTCTTTAAGTTATGAGAGAAATAAAATGCATTAATTTGAAGGAATTAATTTTTGTAATTAATTGAGGATTTATTGTTAGA
>JAOANK020602852.1:0-11928 GCA_026257165.2 Telfairia occidentalis
GGGGGCAAATGCATAATAACAAAATTAAATTGCACAAAATCCATGATCACCCCTTCCCCAAATACTGACATCAAGGGTTCTGAAATAACAACATAACAAAGTAAGAAACAACATTAGCCAGGCTAAACAGGAAGCAATGACCTTCACCAACATGCTACAGAAAACAAATTAGTTAAGTAGGAAAGCAGAAGAAGCAGAAAAGCAAGGAAGTAAGGCACTCCCAAGTTATCATCTTCTTCATCTTGAGCTTCAGTAGGGGCCCAATTATTCAGCACCTGCTCAGGGAAGCTAAGGAATGAAGGGTAAGGGCATTGGAAGTTGACTTGCATAACTCATCTTACTGCTACATCTCTTTGATCAACATAATTCAAATAGGTGTGCTACTGGGATTTTGAATAACTCATGCGCTATAGCATAATGGCTTGCTGGTCCATCAAGATGTTGATGCCTTTCAACACACTGGTGCACCTTCTTCTGCCATCTTCCTTATTGAGTTTGGCAACTACCACATGGTCAATTCCTCTTTTCTCTTCCCAATGCTCTTCATTGTCTTCCAAAGGAACACCAGCTTGTAGGCACAATGTAGTGATTGTGCTTGGGAAGAAAAGCTTCCCAGTTCATTTCTTTGAGTAGCTGTAAATCTCCCTAGAGATGAGCCTTCCTACATCTACACTCATACCTTTCATTATAGCAAAAATAAAAAGGACTCTCTCACAGATACACAAGAATCATGAGTGGTGGGGAGGACTCTGTGCTTGGTGAAGTATAGGCATAGATTGGCTACTGGTTTTATGTGGGCGCCAGCCAAAGTCTTCTTTCCTTCCTTGGAGATGGTTCATTGAACACCTTCCATTTCTACAGTCCTTAGTGCAGTAATGAGTTGTGCTCCATCTATCTCCTTGGCCAGTTCATTGAAAGCGGCTCTAGGAAGGTTGGGGAGGTTGTAGAGGGAATTAACTGCCTCTAGGGACTAATCAATGAGTTTTCCTCTCACTACTAGCTGGAAGCCTTCCTTCTCATCAATGTTTGCATAAAACTCTCTTACCAATTTTGGATAGACATGACCGGGCTTAGTGGTGAATGTAGTCTAGCTATGCTCTACAATCATGGATGAAATGGAGGTAGGCAGGTCCTGGCATTTCGAATCGCATCTGATACAAATAAAGGCATCTTAATCATACAACAAAGACTTCAAACTTTAGGTTGAATTTTAGGTTGGCTAATTCAAACATTTATTCCCGAATTTAGAGAGCTTTCATTGTAATTTTTAGTTTTAAAGTATTATTTTCAATGTTTTAAGTTACAATTTAGCAAGTGGTCATTATGGTATTGATGTGCATGTGAGTTACAACCCTTCAATTGACCATAGGTTACTCTAGCGTTTCTTTTGAAGGCTATAAATAGCCATCCATATTGTTTCATTACAGGCAGATTTGTTTTGATAATGTTTCAATGAAATTGAAGTCTTTTGAGCCTATGGCTATGAGCAACTTTCTTTGCATATCTTGTGTTTAGATTTGCATGCTAGGATCATTCAAATAGCGTTGATCAAACTACTTGTGGAATGATTCGAATCTTGAGTTTGGAAAGAAATTTTCTCTACTCTTGATCTTGATCATCAAGGTAAATCCGTTCTATCTTCTTCCTTGGGATGAAAGCATCTTGATTTGGGGGTTTTAGCACTTGAGATCTAGAAGTTTGCATAACCATAAGGGTTCTTAGATCCATTTGGCTAAGGTTTTCTTATCACCATCTCCATAAGGAATCTCCTCTTCCTTAATTCCTCATACTTCTCTTGTGCTACAGCAGTGGTGAACTTCTCTATGTCCTCCAACTCTTCCTGAGGCTGGATCATGGGCTTCATGCCCTTGGATTTCTTCCATTTTGCTTTAGCCTTCTATAGAGAGACTATGGCCTGAGGCACCTCCTGGATAATTTCCTTTGCCTCATATTGAACTACTTCTTACTTTAAAGTAGTTTTTCCTTTGGAGGATCTGGTTTGCCTAGAGGAGGGGCATTAGATGGAAGAGGGTTTGCTTCTGCAACTTTGTTCTTCTTAATTTTGAAAATGTTTCTCAATGTAGGAGCCATTTTTGGTTGGTGAGTGGGGTGGATATGAGATGAGGGCTTTAAAATTCAGTAAAAGGTGAAACACAATAGGCAAATTGCTATAGAAGAATACATGGTATGATATGGAGCATACCTGGTATGATGCACTCTATTTAAGGGTCAAAAAATGAGTGGAAAACTTGTAATTTGTCTCCAGCAATTTACTTGTAACTGCATGCATATAGGATAGGGCATTGTGAGATATTTGAAAATAATAAAGTCAAAAGATACTTCCCTTTTCAAATAAAATGTTGTTTTCCTAAAATTGTTGAAGTAAGAGCTCTGCATGTTTTTGATTTGAATGCTTCTTCCCTTTAAAGTGCAAGTTCCAACGGTCAAAAGTTGATTCGTCAAATCTACTTTCAATGCTGAAGTGATTTGGATAGACTCTGTGATTCCCTTTTGATTCTTTCCAGCTTTTTCTACAAAAATCTCTTCTCTCTACACACTTGTCCTAAGCCCATCAGAAAATTAATAACGTTGTATTAATTACCTGAAATAAATTGGATTCTCCTTCTTTTAAAGAAACTTGACAAATGGAAATAAACTTACAAAAGTGCAATTAAAACATGAAGGATCATACACAAGGGTCTTTAACCAAATTAATAGACACACAGCTGTTGCTGAAATTGCTCACCTGCAAGTGTATGGGGTCAAGTTTTAATATAATGTAAGAGATTAATAATGTCGTCCTAAGGATTGGGTTTCTAGTTCACTTAAGTACCACGAATAATGATGCTCAATTTTAATTAGAGAAACCAACAAGATGAATTTATGCAAGTTAACTATGTGACTAAAAACAATAAGGGAGAAAATCAGAGAGAAATGGTCCTAGGGAGTTGATTTCACCAACTAGATTAATAAGCCAGTTAATCAATTTAATCAAGATTGAATCAATACACAATTCTATAAGCCTAGAATACTCATATAAGAACTGTCTTTCCTGTGTACAATTAAATCTCCCTGCTACTTAAGAAACTAATATCCCTATTCAATTTCATTAAAAAGAAAAGGCATGAAAATCATTTCTATTAACAACTTCTCAAGAAATTCTAAATCTCCCAATATTAGAATTACTTAAGTCATGCAATAAAGTTCTAATCCAAACCCCCTCTCCTGAGTGAAAGATTCAGACCAATAAACAATTAACCCGTGATCAAGAGATTAAAAGCAATAAGCACATGAATGCATAAATAGAACACATGCAAGATCAATCTCGATAAATCAAGAAGTAAAACTTAATAAAACCAGTGGCTACATCAATCCCTAGAACGAAGAGTTTAACTACACATGTTTAATACAAAAATCAAAATCCTCATACTAAAATTTATGGAAAGATTATAAAAACTCAAGGGAAAGGAGAAGAAATTAATCACGACACTTCGATCCTTCATCCTCGAATCTATCTCCACGTTATAAGCCTCGAAAATCCCTTTTTGGCGCTCCAAATAAATCTCCTTGCCCTCCAATTTCGTAAACTCCTAAATCCTCGAATGTATTCTCTCTCCAAATGGTCAAAAGTCCCTAAACTGCTGCAAAATGATGTATTTATAGATTTGTTGATGGCCTCGAGATGCTTATGGCAACGTCTAGATGCTGTATCCTAGTGAATATGGAAATAACGTGGTGGCGTCGAGATGTTCTAAGGTAGAGTCTAGACGCTGCGAACTTTTTTGCGGGCACACTTCCAAAATCGTGGCATTGAAATGCTATAAGGCGGCGGGCGTCTCAACGCTGTTGTTGTAGGACACATTGAGACTTTGTGGACAACGTCTCAATACTGTCCACTCGGGTTGATTGGCTTTAACGTGTTTGCAAATGTCCCGCGCTGTCTCCATATGAGTTGGATCTCCACTTTTATCAATTCATCCAGTTATAATTTAATTTTTCCTGAATTTATCAATAGAATTCTTGTAAATCTTTATTTTATTCTAGTTGCATGGTTTCTACAAAATAAATAGAGATATGCATGAACTTATTCAAAATAAACATCAAACTAACAATATTTAAGCCATAAAAGTAGCCCACAACGTGTGCTATGAAATACCCCCAAACTTAAATATTTACTAGTCCCGAGCAAATTAAATCATGCTATATTATGCCTCTAAGTACTGAAAATGTGATAGTAACTCTCAATAACAGATAACTCACAAACAAAATATTAAGTAAGATGACCACAATTCCTCATTTAGACATGATAATTTGTTCTTTTTCATCCCTTTCGTGTGTGGGTGCAATATCGCTCCTATAACAATTTATATCAACCTAGAGAAGATTCATGCAAGCCGTTACTCACTCGACCTCTAATAGCGACAATATCTCATCTTCAAGTCTCCTCTCACTCAAGAGAATAATAGTCCACTAGATGCCTTTATTCAGGTTAGACTCCCCCAAACATGAATTTTTCTTTATTTTTCTATATATATTTATATATTTTCAGTAGACATTAGCTTTCACACTTCTACTGCAAGAACCCTCAACATCTACAGGTGGCTCTAACTGATCACAGCAGGGTAGCTCTTTTTGTTTTTTTTTTTCCGCATAAATAAATAAATCAATACATAAATAAATAAATAATGACTACAAGAAATTACACAAAATCAACCTAAGTGATTCATTATTTACCAACGATCAAGTTAACCATCTAACGAGTCCTCACAACCTTTCAAGACCAAAATAAGTGCCAATCTACATAACTCAACTCTAAGCCAATATATAAAAGAAATAGGTTAAATAATGTGCTCTAAAGGTGTGTAGGGGATGTAAAATACAAATTACCTGCACTCAATTTAAAACGTGTTCCCAAACTTAACATTAAGAGAGTGAATTTCCTACCTTAAGAATTAGATTATACCATCGGTTATCAATATTACAAAACACAAAGCAATACTAGCATAAAGTAAAACATGAATACAATCAATCCAAAAAATAATAATTACAAAACATGCCAAAAATATAACAACACACCCAAACTTTAAAACAGACATTACCCTCAATGGAAACACAAATATATAACCAAAATACATCAATAAAAAGGGCAAAAGCAGGTATATATATAAAAAAACATAGGGGATGAAAATGAGATGCAAGTATCCCCTTAAAAAGAAAGATGATGTCACTGCGAGTCATCATCCTCATAAACAACAAACTCAGATGGAGTGGGAAGTGGCGACAATGAAGGAAAGTCGATGTGCTGATCGGTAAGCGTTCTAAGAGAGGCGGCCAAAGAGCTCATTCTAGAATAAATCTAGAGTGGGATGTGATGATGATGCACGATGGATGCCACGTAGTACTCATGACATCTACGAGCCTCGAGGAAATCTCGTCATGGGCGAAAGGCACTAGTCGGTGGAGATGAGCCCACCTTAGGCTGCGATGGTCCGGGCTGTAGGTGTTGAGGAATAGGGTTCATGTGATCCACGTCAAGAGGCTCGCGTCATTGCCGACGGGGTTCCATCCTCGGAGTCCCATGATAAAGTTCTTATCCATAATAGCTTTAGGATGGGCTAACTCTTCATTATGACCCCAAATGACCACAACATCGCGACATTGGGCAGTTATGAGAGAAGGGTGACTGAGTCCCCTTGTCGTGGCACCCCGTCAGATGTGGCGCATCGACTGGTGAATAACACGCTTGACATCTATAGTCCTGCCTTTAGCAATGGCATAAAGAAGAATGGCACTCTCCTTTGTGACGTCGGGTGGTGTGCATCATGGATGATAATTTGACACAGATGAAACTGTGCCACACTCGATTAGACACGCTAAGGTCAGAAGCTCGAAACTTGATTGCCTCACCTTGTTTTATGAGCCACTGAGCATAGGCCCGACAAAGCTCCTGAATAATCAGCTCAACATCGATGTGGTCGCCAGCATAAATGTTATATTCATCATGATCAAAACCTGGGAGGCCATAATGTTGGTTAATGTCTGCCGCACCAAAGGGGACGTGACAACCACAGACATAAAATCTCGAATTGCTCTCAACCATGTTCACGTAGAATTCACGAACTACAGGAACTACAACAGCCTAAGGTTGGCGTACAAAGGCATACCAACCCCTCATCGAGATGTTCTGATACAGGAGAGTTTGGTAGATTTCGCATAGGGGGAGTTGTTAACTCTTACAATAAACGTTAAGTTGGGTGTCTTTTTGAATGCATCATGCATCATGCATCATGAATGGCCTTTTGATACCATTTGAGCTTGAATTGTGTGGTTTATCCCTTGTAATTACTTTTGAGCTAATGAAATGTTTATTATTGTGTTAATGGTGAAGTGAATAAACTTCAAAGAAAAACATGACTGATTTGTGTTAAAGTGTCAATTTTGCTATAGCATCCCAGTTGGCAACATAAATTCCTGCTGCATTATTGAGCTGGAGGCAAGGGGCAGTGACGTGGCACTTTATTAATTGAGCTGACATTTGACACGAGATTCAGCAGAAAGAACCAGTAAGAGAGCTCCATTTGGATCACATTGCCATTGCAGCCCTTTCTTGATTTCCAAACTGGTTAAGATGGTGAGAGAAAAGAGATAAAAGGAGAAAAAGCTCCCAATTACGGAAGAGCTGAATTTCATTCTTGATTCCTCTATTCTTGAAGAAGAAGACAAAGGGTTGGAGGCTATCCAAGCAGAATTTTCCCAAGAAGGAAACAGAGAGAATAAAACTTGCTTAAATGGGGAAGATACTTTTGGAAAGAAGGCTTCTTTCACTCTCTCCCTCAACATCTTTTGTCTTATTCTTTCTTTTCTTTAACAAAAGTTTAAGTTAAACTTCATTTCCTTTGTAATCATTCAACATTCGGATTTTATTTTCTTAAGTATGTTTGGGTTAATTTTAGTTAGCTGTTTTTCTCTACTTTTGAGCATGAAATAAGTACCCTAAGGCAAGGGTTAGGGATTTGATTTGGTCTTTTAACAAACTGAATGTTGGTTACTCTTCTTCCCCTAAACAGTGACTTTTGAGAATACATTTTGTTCAAGTATCCCTGTGGATTGCCCTTGTTTGCTACACCTTCAGGGTGTACACTTGCACTTTGTGTTTATCAACAAGAGTCCGCGTTCTTGGACGACTAATTGATTTACTACATAGCTGTGGAAGCGAGTGGCAGCCTCCTTGTCAATGAATAGATGTCGGTCAAATGGTGTAGAGGAGAAGGTGGAGCCATGAACCCTCTTACATGTCAATTTCAACTAAACCTAGCAAGCTCAAACACCACCAGCACAAGGCACTTAAAAAATGAACTGAGATCCTAACACTTCAACTCCAACACCACATCAAAGATTCCTAACACTTCAAAATGGCACATGCGACACAATATCCATAGACTAAAAGTGCACAATACTACCATATTCAGAAAATGACAACAGTCCATAATGTTTAACAGAGTAGCCTATTTAATAAATTTCCAATACTCCATGAGATCGGGTGAAACTCAACAAAACCACATGATGGCAAAAACAATGATATCCAGCACAATGTAGACCTCAATTGAAAATAGCCTGCACCTAAAGAAAACTCAAATCAATGAAGAATGAAATTAAGAAAAACAATGAATGAAAGAAACATGCAAAGCCCATTTAAGAGAAAAAAATCAACAAACAATGAAGGCCTAATCAACACTATCTGAGCATTCCAATTTCAACATAGTATTAGCAAGCATAATATCAAAATAGGCACAAATTTCCCTTTCAAATTCCAAAGAGGTATGCATAAATAGAGTCAAAATCAATCACAATGCAAAAAAAAATACGCTTCTACACGAATGGAATCAAGAATCATAGGAAGAATGGTGTGCAAATAACTAAAATCAGTGAGAGAAAGCAAAACTCACGAATTTGGGAGTTCAAACCAAAAATCGTGGAAGAAGGATAAAATCAACCCAAATCTGTCCAATGTAAGTGCAATTGATGTTTGGAGGTAAAAACTGTGCAAGAAATTAAGAAGATTTGAGGGAAAAGAAAGAATATTTGAGGGTAGGGGGAGAGAATACAAAGGGGCGACGCTAGGGTTCAAAAGAGATAGTCCCCCTTTTCTGCAAATTTGGGATTTTTATCCCAAATTTACGATAGCATCTCGACGCTATAACTGAGCATCTCGACGCTATCGTTGCTGGTGGCCTATACCTGCAAAAGCGTTGAGACGCTCTCCGAATTGAAGTTCCACTTTTCTTTTTTTTCTTTTTTCTTTTTTCTTCTTCGTTTTTTTTTCTTGAAATAAATCTACAAAACAAAAGAAATAAAGAAAAAAATTTAAATTTAAATATTAGGAATAATAAAAAAATAAAAAGAATAATAAATAAAAAAAAATAAAAAAAAATAAATTAGAGTAAAAGAACTGAGAAAGTGGGTTGCCTCCCAAAAGCGCTTTATTTAACGTCTTTAGCTAGATGAAGCCAGTGTCCATTAGGATCCTCCAGATGAACAATGTCGATGCATCTTGGTTCATCACAAAAATAGGGTTAATGCGTTTGCCTATTAACCTTGAAAGAACGCCCATCGCCTGCTTGCAATTCAATGGCCCTATGTGGAAATACTATTTTAATTGTGAATGAACCAGACCATCGGGATATTAATTTACCTAGAAACAAATGCAAACATGAGTTTAATAAAAGAGCTTGCCCAGGCTCAAAGGAGCAAGAACATCAATTCAGAAAATTCTTAGATGTGCTAAAGCAGCTGCACATCAATATCCCACTGGTAGAAACTTTAGAGAAAACGCCCTCCTATGTTAAATTTTTGAAGAATATTCTTACCAAGAAAAGAAGACTGGGAGAGTATGAAATGGTTTCCCTAACTGAGGAATGCAGTGCAATATTGAAGAACAAGATTCCTCCAAAGGTAAAAGATCTTGGGAACTTTACTATTCCTGTTTCAATAGGAGGAAAGGAGTTGGGAAGAGCTCTTTCTGACCTTGGGGCCAGCATCAACTTGATGCCCTTGTCCATTTATAAAAAGCTGGGAATAGGAGAAGCAAGGCCAACTACAGTATCCTTGCAATTGGCAAATAGATCAATTACCCATCTAGAGGGAAAGATAGAGGATATCTTGGTACAAGTGGATAAATTTATCTTCCCTGCTGACTTCATCATCCTAGATTATGAGGTTGATAAAGAGATGCCCATTATCCTTGGGTGCCCATTCCTTGAAACAGGCAGAACTCTTATAAATGTGCAGAAAGGAGAACTTACTATGAGGGTTCATGATCAACAGGTAGCATTCAGTATCTTTGATGCTATAAGGTGTCCCTCAGAAGTAGAGGAATGTTCCCAAATCCATATCATTGATGATTTAATTCAAAAAATGTTTGAGAAAGAGTACAACAGGCAACATGAGCAAAATTTTGGGGAGATTGAGTTTTATGAGATAGATACAGGGGACAGTAGTGCTGTAGCAGAAGACAATGTTCTTGAAATAATTACCACTAGAAGGTTTGAATCACTGGAACTATCAGAAAGGCAATCTAAACCAATCAAACCTTCATTAGTGGAGGCCCCTGAGCTTGAAATGAAGCCCTTACCAGATCACCTCAAATATGCTTATTTGGGAGAGGGAAACACTTTTCCCATAATTATTGCTGCAGGATTATTCAGAGAACATGAAGAAGCTTTGCTGAAGTTATTAAAGCAACATAAGAGAGCCATTGGCTGAACTATAGCAGATATTAAGGGGATAAGTCCATCCTACTGTAAGAATAAAATCAATTTGGAGGATGAGAACTTCAAATTAGTGGAGCAACAAATGAGACTCAATCCAGTAATGAAGGAAGTGGTGAAAAAAGAGATTATACAATGGCTTGATGCAGGAATTATTTACCCTATAGCTGATAGTAATTAGGTTAACTCAGTTCAATGTGTGCCTAAAATGGGGGGAATTACTGTGGTAGTCAATGAGGCAAATGAATTGATCCCCCCCAAAGAACTATTACAGGCTGAAGAGTTTGTATGGACTATAGGAGACTAAACAAAGCCACAAAGAAGGACCATTTCCTATTGCCTTTCATTGATCAAATGTTGGACAGATTGGGTGGTCAAGACTTCTATTGTTTCCTTGATGGCTACTATGGATACAAGCAGACAACCATAGCACCAACTGACCAAGAAAAGACCACTTTCACATGTCCTTATAGTACCTTTGCTTTTAGAAGGATGCCATTTGGACTGTGTAATGCCCCAGCTATGCTTCAAAGGTGCATGATGGCAATATTCTCAAACCTAGTAGAATCAGTGGTAGAAGTCTTCATGGATGATTTTTCAGTATTTGGGGAAGACTTTGCAACATGTTTGAATAATTTAGGCAAGGAATTGGCAAGGTGTAAAGAAACCAATTTGGGACTCAACTGGGAGAAGTGTCACTTCATGGTGACTGAAGGTATTGTCATTGGCCAAAAGGTTTCTAAGAGAGGGCTTGCAGTGGATAGAGCTAAGATGAAGGTAATTGAGAAAATGGAACCCCCTAGCTCAGTGAAACGAATCAGAAGTTTCTTGGGTCATGCTGCTTCTACAGATGGTTCACAAAGGACTTTTCAAAGATATCCAAGCCACGGTGTAGCTTGCTGGAAGTGAATAGGCCATTCCACTTTGGGAAGGATTGTGAAGAAGCATTCATAAATCTTCAAAGTGCACTCATTTAAGCACCCATTATGGCAACCTCTAATTGGGAGCTACCTTTTGACCTAAAGTACGGTGCAAGTGATTTTGCTGTAAGAGCAATGCTTGGCCAGAAGAAAGAAAAGATCATCCACCCTATCTATTATGCTAGTTGCACCTTGAATGAAGCCCAGCTCAACTATACAATCACAGAGAAGAAATTGCTAGTTGTGGTCTTGGCATTTGAAAAGTTCAAGGCATATTTGATAGGTGTTAAGGTGGTGGTGCACACTGGCCATGCTGCTCTCAGGTACTTGTTGACAAAGAAAGATGCCAAACCTAGGTTAATCAGATGGATACTATTGCTGCAGGAATTTGATGTGGAAATACAAGACAAGAAAGGTATTGAGAATGTTATAGCTGATCATTTGTCCAGAATAGAGAAGCCCTAAGACAAGCTAGAAATCAAGGAGAACTTCCCTGATGAGCAGCTATTTGCCATTCAAGCAACCCCACTGAACAAAGCACCATGGCTTGCAGACTTGGCCAGCTATTTAACAAGTGGAATTCAGCCACCAGATTTGTCTCCATTGGCCATGAAGAAGTTTAAGCATGATGCTAGATTCTTTTACTGGGATGAACCTTACTTGTACAAACAATGTGCAGATAGAATGTTTTAGAAGATGTGTTGCTGATCAAGAAGTACCCTCTATTCTAGAACACTGCCACAGATCTCCATATGGAGGTCATTTTGAAGAACAGAGAACAGCAGCCAAGGTGTTTCAAAGTGGGTACTATTGGCCTACTATTTTCAAGGATGCCCATTTCATGAGTAAGACTTGTTATAAGTGCCAAAGGATGGAGAATATTGGAGAGAGGGATGAAATTGAAGGATGCATCAACATGCATAAGTAGTGGAATAAGGATCAATACACTCTAATTAACTCAAATTAAATATGGAAATTCATGCTTGTAGAAGAGAAAAACAGAGTTTTAGAACACTAACCTCTTGTAGTTCGATTTCTCCCCTATCTCTGGCGGAAATGTCTCCCAATAACCTCTTGGACCACCACTAGTGTCTTCCCGACTATTCTCCTGCCTTGGAACGGGATGGTGGGATCCCTTGATTGGTGAATTTTTGTGAAAAAAAGGTGAAGGTTGGCTTAAAGTTCAACACATGAACAACCAACTTTTGGTAACAAAAATCAACCTTGCATTAACCTTCACT
>JAOANK020602956.1:0-11928 GCA_026257165.2 Telfairia occidentalis
CATACTAGCACTAAGCAGGTGCAACATAGGAATCTCACGGTGTGACCTAATGGAAGAGACCGTAGGACATGTTGACACATACCTTTTACCCACTTATTATGAACTACTTCCCCCATTCACCTTGCTCTTGATTGATGCAGACACTTTCCGAGTGGAGCTATCCCAGTAAAAGAGACACGAAGCCCTGCATAAATCTCATGGTGTGAACTCTTAAGGACGCGAGAGCTAGCAAATAATACATCATATGCACTATTTCTCTCCCGCTAAAGTGTTTTATTAGTTTTTGGGTATTCTTTTACTTAGGTTTATTCCGGCTAAAAAACAACCTAAGTCTAGGTGATAAATCAAAACATAACACTTATACTGGATTTTAACCTATGATATCTAAGTGATAAACATTTTATTACCTCACATCGCTCACGCATGCTCATAAAATCTGGCTCACTCAACCCAGACGCCAGCTCGATCCCCAGGTAGGAGGTGTTCCATAAACCGTCAACTTAAATACCCCAACCTTAGACACGACCTCGCCGAGTGAGTTTTGTAAACTTAGTTTTACAAGAAATCGACCTAATTTAACAATTAAAAGAGGTTGATTTACTTTGAGTGATTAACCCTAAGTGAGCAAGATGTTTATTTGAGTTATAGATTTTAAATGTCTAATTGATTTTATAACACTTATAAAATAATTTACATTAAATCATTCATATCATAAATCAATATAACACTCATACTAATTTCATGATATCTATTCATGCAAATTATGCATTATAACACTTATAGCATATTTGCTATGAACCTAGACATGCATACTATACATTATAACTCTTATAACATACTTGCAATGCATTCTATCTATGCATACTATACATTATAACACTTATAACATACTTGCAATGCATGAAGCATGATTATCCTATGGTGGGGTTTAAATCTGTATGACATACATTATGCATATCAGATTTAACTTTAATTTAAACATACATTCACAATGCACAATAAATTAAAACAAGCTAAAATGAGTTGATTTTGGCATCACAAGCATACAAATACCTAATTATTACAATAATAATTCAAATTATGTGCTTGAATCGGCCCGAACCGACCCGAATCATCACGAACCATGTTGAAATGGTCTGAACCGGACTAAAAAAGGTTGAAATTGGCTTGAACCTACAACAACCTTGAACTGGTCCAACCACCACGAACCAAACCGCCTGAAGCTCGCACGCTTTCTAGATTTGAAGCGCAGCGTCTTGATGCTGTTTGGGCAGAAGGCTTCCCATGTTCTTCGGCAGCAGCTGGTTTTGCTCATTTTCTTCAAGTTACATCCTAATTTTAACTCTAATTGACTCCAAATGAATACAGACCCTTAATCACACATTAAGACCCTAACATTACCTGGCAATTACAATTAATTTCAACAATTGAAACCTTAAATGAATGCAAAAAATCAGAAAACACCATTTTAGAACCATTCGCCATTTATCTAATGAATTAAACCTCAACAAAGCGAATTGAGTGCAATTAGCATGCTCTTATACAAATTGTAGGATGTGTAAACATGCTAGCACAGTGGAATAGGATAAATCTCACTCAAATAAGCTCAATTAAATGCATAAACTCATGTTTTTTAAGAGGAAAAACCAGGGTTTTGAAAGACATACCTTTGATGCGCGAATTCTCCCTTGTTTCCCCTTGAATCTGAACACGAACACCTTCTGAACCACCACTAGAGTCTTCTTAGCTATTCTTCGGCCTTAGAATGGGATGGTGGGATCCTTTGATGTGGTGAATTTGGGAGTGAATTGATGAAGGGTGGTTTTAGTTCAACACATGAACTTCAACCTTTTTGGAGAGAAATTGAGAACCTTCATCAATCCATCTATTCAAGAAATTAATCCCTTCATATAAAAGATTTCATGCACAACAAATTCATCACAATTTGATACTTCAAATGTTGGCGAATCAAATGAGAAGGAGGTGGCTAAAGGAGATGGAAAAACATGGATGAAAATGGATTTTCGCCAAAATCCATTTTCTTCTTTTTTTCTTTTATTTTCCATTTTTCCTTTTCCTTTTTGTTTTTTCCATTTTGATTTTTTTAATTTCAAAACTTAAAAATAAAAAAAAACTCAAATTAAATAAAAAACTATTTTTAATTATTTGAATATCAAATATTAAAATAATATTATTTTACCACCGATCTCGATTTTCGGAAAAACTGTTTTTTTTAATATGAATCCCTATTCATATATACAACATTTAAATCTCATTTAAATGTTATTTTGAACTCCCTTTGACTGTTTAATTCAAAAACGAACGTCATGAGGTTAAATATATCACATATATTTAATGTACAATACCTAAACCGAATTTGAACACTTCAAAATCATTCATTATACTGTTCTAAGGTTTTATCTGATGTGAGCTAGTCGAGAGACATAATGGACCTATAGATCATGAGCTCCAATGATTCGAGATTAGCCGATTAAACTCTTTAACCTAGCTAACCAACATTCGTTAACTAACGAGTCACTCCACTAAAGCCCGTAGCTGCACTATCCTCTCTATAGATATATTTCTGTCCATCTGATATAACCATGATCAGTAAGTCGACTATTCTAGGTTTTTCGTAATCTCAGCTTGGTGAAATTATCGTTTTACCCCTGAGTTACCTCTTGTTTCTTAAGTACCACTAACCCTCTAATGAACAACTTGGTTTCTGGTCCAACCACCAAACTGACTCCCTCTCTGGCCAATGAGAGGGTGGGGCCCTTGTTCAAGACCTGGATCAACACTTAAGGGAACAACCTCTCTACTATGTCTCAAGTTGGGTAGGAGTGAATTCCATCTTGCAGGACTATGTCCCTAGCTATCTACCTAGTCTTACGCTTGAAATGGGAGGCATATTGAGCAAGCGTTGTTGGGCTTCTATCACCCATGCAGATCAAAGGATAATCTCGAATAAATAGAGGTTCATAGTTAGCTCAGGATTAAGATCGAGTTACCTAGGTCATGAGTTTGAAATTAGTCAGTGTTTTCAGTAAACGACGTTATAAATAAACAGTGACTATTTTGCAGTTCTGTATTATTGAAACTCATTGCATAGAGCGCCCCCACTCACATGTCTCCACATGAATAATTCAGGATCACATCGTTTGTATCATATACAAAGCAGGCCGCATTCTATAGTGTCCCCAGGAAAAGGTACCTAACCTAATCCTTATACTATAGACCATTTTGGCTCTTTACTTAAAGCTGATCCACTTTTATGTCTCCACATAATGTTCAAGTACTCATAGTATAGCCATGGGTTCTTAGTTTATTTGATTTATAGAGTTATACTAGATCAATAACTTTATTCAATAACGACTTTACTGAATAACCTCAATAACTATTTTATTGAAAATAGAATATGTTTACAATTATTACATGCCAATGAGTTTTAGGACATACAAACCCAACACATTGCAAACTTAGTATACTCTTTGCCAGTAGGAAGAGGTCCGATGACATCTATCCTCCATTGGGCATATGGCCAAAGACTCTCGACGGGTGTCAAGGCAGTGGGGGGCTTCCTCGGTATGGAGGCGAGCCTTTGATAGTGGTCGCACTTGTGGTCACAGGCTCAGGCATTGGCCCCGTTGTCGACCAGTAATATACTTGCCTGATTAGCTTTGCAGCCATCGAAAATCCTCCAAAGTGGTCTCACAGACGCCTTTGTGCACTTCTCTAATCACATAGTTTGCCTCCTCTTGATAAAGGCACCTAAAGAGGGGTAGTGAGAAGCCTCGCTTGTATAGCAGTCCGTCTGTAAGGAGGTATTCGTGCTACTTTGCGCTCAATCTTTCTTTCTTCTAAGTGATCTGCGGGTGTCTCTTCATGGAGGTATTTGCGTATGGGGTCTATTCAACATGAAGGGCACTCCTGAGTACACAAGACTTCAACCTCTGCAGTGACAAGTTGGGATAGGACCTGTATATTTACTGTCTAAGATAACTATGTTTCAAAAGCTGATGCTAGCTTCGCCAAGACATGAACATTAGAGTTCTGTGATCTAGGTATTTTCTCTATAGCGAGGCTGAATCTCACAACCAACTCATGCACCCTCTTTAGATGCCTCGTCGTTCTTTTGTCTTTAGCTTGGTACTTCTCTGTGAATTGATTCATGATGAGCTAGGAATAACTCAAGATCTGCAGCATCTGAGCTTTCAAGGCCCGTGCTAGCTTGAGACTAGTAATCAAAGCCTCGTACTCTACCTCATTATTCGATGCTTGAAAATTGAAGTGCAAGGTGTAGTCAAATCTGGCCTCGTTAGGTGAGACCAACAACATCCCAACTCCAAAGCCTTTCTTATTTGACGAACCGTCTACATAGAGGGTCCATGGCTGCTCTAACACCTTCTGCGTTAGAAAGGGAGTGAGTTCGATGATGAAGATCACTACTGGTTATAACTTGATGGAGGTTAGTGGCTCGAAGCATATATCATACTTGCTAAGCTAAACGCCAATTTCATTAATCTCTCCGATACTTGGGGCTTATGCAACATCTGTTTTAGGGGCAAGTGTGTAAGCACGATTACCTGATGCATGTGAAAATAGGGGCAAAAGATCTGAGTAGAGGTGATGAGCACTAGTACTAACTTCTCATGGGGCACCTTGTTTTAGCACTGACCAACGTTTTACTAGTGTATTAGACAGGCTTCTGTATCCCATCCTCTTTGTTGACTAGGGAGACCTGATTGTAGTGTCCGAAACGACTAAGTACAGTTGGCGCTGATCTCCTTCGATGGGTTTTGATAGGAGTAATGCCCAGCTCAAATACTCGTTCATTTGGGCTAGGGCCCTACTCACACTCCTTGGTCTATTTGAATGGTTCTTTCTTTTGCAGTACCTTAAAGAAGGGCAAACACTTGTTGATGGCTCGAGCTACGAACTTGTTGAGGGTGACGATTCGTCAATTAAGGCCCTACAGCTGTTTGAAGTTCTTAGGTTCCTCCATGTCAAGAAGGATTTGCTTCAATACTGCACTGGTGGACTATAAAGCCCAAGAACTTAACCAATGTGACACCAAACACGCACTTGGATGAGTTCAACTTCCTCCGACATTGCCGGAGTACTCCTAAAGCTTCGGATAGGTTAGCTTCCTGCTAATCCAGGGCGACACTTTTTACTAGCATATCATTAACATAAACTTTCATGTCGTGCCCATTCTGGTTGGCGAACATCGTATTAACCATGCACTGATATGTTGCACCATGAATCTTTAGCCCAAACAGCATCACTTTGTAGTAATACAGTTTTTGATCGGTGATGAAGGAAGTGTGCTCTTGGTTCAACACGTGCATTTTTATTTGGTTCTACTCCGAATAGTTGTCCATAAATTTTAGAAGCTCATGTCCCACGATGTCGTCAACCAGCTGATCTATCCTTGGTAGAAAGAAGTTGTCCATGGGCAAACCTTGTTTAGGTTGGGGAAATCAACGCACATCTACTTCTTGTTTGCTTTCTTCACAAGGATGGCATTGGAAAGCCAGTCGGGGTAGTATGCTTCTTTGATGAAGTCATCCTCTAGTAGCTTTTTCACCTCGATCATATGACCCACCTTCATCTAGCATCGACTGGTTGGTGCTTCTACTTAACGGGATGATGACTTCGGTCCAATGTTGAGGCAGTGCACCATGATATTGGGGACAATCCTCAGCATGTCCTCATGCGACCATGCAAAAACGTCAGCCTTTGCTCGAAGAAAATGAACCAGTCTCTCTCTCTTTTGGCCCCCAACTCGATGCTAATGGTGACTTGCTTGTTCGAGTTCAGCAAGAGCACAAGCTCTAGATCTTCTACCCAGTAAGTTTGATGCTCGAGCTCACAGATGATCGACATGGTGGGGGTGGTAGAGTCGATCGAGCATGTTGTTGGAGTGCTTTTCAGAGCTAACATGTAGCACTCGCATGAGAAGGGTTGTTCGCCTCGAACTACTCCAACGCCATTTAGTGTGGGGAACTTCATGACCTGATGGAATGGGAAGGGAACGGTTGAGAGAAGGAGGATAGTAGGGCATCCCAAGATGGTGTTGTAGGCTGATTGTCGTGCACGATCACCTTGGTAGGTCCTTCATCAAGCTGACTAGAAGTTCAATGCATCTTTCTGAGGTCACTCATTCTCCTGAAAAGTCGATTAAAGAGGTGGGGTTGCCTTTAGTTGGCTTCTCTCCCAGAGCAGCTCAGTATATGTGGGATAGGAGAAGATGTTAGTTGATGCACCGCCATCGACTAGTACACAGAAGACCTTCACATGATCTATGTTCGCTTTGATGACCAACGCGTCATTGGTTAGGTTGTGACACCCCTTAGTGTCTTCATCAAAAGTTATGGCCACCAAGGGCTGAACGGGTGAGCTCAAGCAAACCTCAAGTTGCACCTCTCGAACTAGGGCCTTCCTCTTCAACCCAAAATAGCCCTCAGACCATTCTTCGAATATTGTGTGAATTTTGACAGGGCGAGCTCCCCTAGGTAGGTGATCATGATCTATTCTGTTCTGCTACCATGGGGGCATCGGTTGCCCGCAGCTGGGTTATGAATTGCTTGAGACACCTTTTTTGGACCAGGGTTTCAATTTGCTCCTTCAGCTCATAGCACTCTTAGGTATTAGTGATCCTTGTGGAACTGGCAATATTTGGCCTTATCCCGCTTGTGCGATCCGTTCTTCATTCTTCCACGTGACGTGAATAGGTCGACATCCTTGGCCACTACATAGATCTCGGGTATAGAGACAATTCTCAAACTTGAGCTCTCGACTCGAGCGCTTTTATCTCGCTTTTCGTCCCTCCTCTCATCTCCTCTGGTGTCCCTCGATCTCAAGGGCACGACGTCCATTGCCTTCTTCTTCGCCTTATGCGAAGATGGGTGCGTGTTGTTTGGTTGCTATCTTTTTGGAGATAAGTAGGTAAACCACGGTCATGAGGCCATTGGCGTGCGATAGTAACTGAGCGAATGTCTTCGACTTGTGGATGGTAATGTATTTTGCAACATTTCTATGTGTACAACAGAATGAAAATGCAGCTATGATTTCCTTGTCTAAGTAATCACTTATCCATAGCGCTTCTCATTTGAATTGAGTGGCAAACTACCTTAGCGTCTCGCCCTCCGTCTGATGTAGGGTCATCAAGTAATTGGGAGGGCCTTGGTTTTCACGACTTTTGAGGAACTGGTCGACGAAGAGCTCGGCCAACTTTAAATCAGCCCCGGCTAGAGGTTTTGGAACCAGACCTTTGCGGCTCCCATCAATGTGACAGAAAACATGTGGCACTTGATTACGTCTAAAACCTGATGGAGCTCTATCTTGGAACGGTACGTGTCTATGTGTTCGATAGGGTCCAAGCTCTCATCATAAGGTTTCATGGTTGGATCCTTGAATTTGTCTAGGATCTTGGTGTCCATGACCTCTAAGGAGAAATGCTCTAGCCTTTGTTTAAGGATTTCTCTTGCGATAGTCATACCAGGGGCCTTTACCATGGCAGTATCTTGAGTTCAGTGGAAATTTTTTCTATGGCATCTTCTTGACCTAGCTTGCTTCCACGTTAGTGTAGTGACTCCGGCTACTAGATTCGCTGCGCTGCCGCCACTTGGTGTTGAGTTTGTCCCTCAAGTCATGTTTGGAGTGATTGACTCTAAAGATTGAGCTCGCCGAGCTAGCAGGTTCATTCGTAACTCGGAGCGCATGCATTCTTATGTGGGGGACAGCTCTATGTGAGGCTCGATATCTTGGGGTCCCTCCCCCGAGGTATCTGCAGTAGCACCGTGGCCCTCTTACCATTGCAGATGGGTCTCCATAGCTTGGAAGTGACTTGTTTAGGTCTGCATCTGCAGTTGCATGGCCTGGATGGTTTACGCCTGATCTTGGATCAAGGTTCACAGAACCTCGATCTACAGAGTGGTAGACTGGCACCCTTGGCCTCTCCTAGCTCTCCTAGTCAGTAGGGCTGTATTCTACAGGATGACAAAGGTTCTTTTGTTGTCGGAGCGTCTGTCAATTTTAAAATGGTCGGAATCTTATCTGGCAATCTTAAGTAGTATAGGCTTTATTATCAGAATTTCCACAAACGATACCAAATGTTTTTGCACGAAATTCCTCGAGGTTGACGTGGAGATGGAGAGTTGCAACTACAGACCTACAAAGTGAATATCCGGCGAGGGGGTGGCGATCACCATAATCAACCGCTCAAGTCAATTAAGTAATCCTGGAGAATAGTAGATCGCTTAGGATATTTTGTGCATATCTTTTATCTTCGAATTTAACTTATATTTATAAGATAACAGTTCAAGATCTTTGGGAGCAATCCTGCCACGTCTGCCATGAATCACAACGTGCAGTGATTAATTTGGTGCGAGATTCTCTCCTGACCGCAGTTTGTCTAGTATCATTCTCGGATGATGAGTTACTCTCAGGGAAGTCTTTTCCCACTTTGCTGGGCTCGGTGTTCATGACTTCCCACCTCGGGCGAGCATGAGATCATGCGAGGTTAGTTCACGCTTCTTTCCTTGCGATGTGGCCTTCCTCGAATTGTCCAAGTGTTATTGTGGTTTTTCACTCTCAACAACTATATTTATATTTTAGATTTAGATATAAAATAAAAATTGTCTATTAGTTAAGGCTGCTATTATATGATTTTCTTTTTAATTCAATATATGGTGGTGAAGATTTGAACTGATGCCTTTTTAGTTGAAAATATATGTTTTAACTAATTGCGCTGCTTAGATTGACGCCATGATAGGATTATCTCTTTAACAATTGCATAAAATACAATTTTTGTTATTGTCTAAAAGATTTCGGTAAAAAAGTTGTCATTGTTTTAAGAATAATCTTTCATACTTCTCTAGCCGCTCTTTTTCTCCTATTTTTTTAAAAAATGCAAACATCACTCTTTAACGATAATTAGGACTAATCAATTAATTAGGCTATTGGATGATGATTTCATTTTTTTATTTATATGTTTCAGTTTTTTATTTTTTAAAAATAGGGGCATTCCCAAATTTGGCAAAAAAACTAAATAGGATATTGCAACTCTAGTAACCACTTTTATGTTATACAGATATAGCAAAAAATTAAGGTCCAGCCCAAACTAAAATGTAGAAAAGTCTAGAATACTCTTAAAAGGGCGATTCTTTTATAAGGCTTGGTATTTTATATTTGGTATATCAGTAATATCATTGATATACCAGTGATATTGTAACAACCAAACTTAAAAATACCCTTAGACCATTACTACATGCATGCATGAGAAACTTTAAAGATTTCAACGAATATAACTTGAATTAAAAATACTTAGAAAGTAATTTAAAAGTTTCTTGAAATTGGGATCCAAATACGAACACTTTAAAATATGGAATAGAAATCACAAAATACAGGTTGAATAAAAATCTCAAATAAACAAAGTATGATTCTAAAGTAAATGCAGAATAAATTATTATGTCCATGGCCTCAGTAACCCAGTTTGTCAACCACCACACACATTACGCCCGTTACCTGAAAAATGTTAATAGAATATATTGAGTATTTTTAACAAATACCTAGTAAGTGACCAAGCTTATGGGGTTAGACCTACAAACACACACAATCATGCAACTCATGGTATGAACATTTGACAACTATTCTTCATCTGTTGACAATATACTCTTCTTTCATGCTGGGTGAACAACAACCTTTATCCCACCATAAAGCCATCTCAGTTTGGGTACGACTGTAGGCCCTTGATTTATTGGGGGTATCCGATCACATCTGATGCTATATAGTACTCATTCAGCACAGTAAGATCCAACCCAACACTGACCTTTGGGGTGTGGGAGGTAGTTGTCACCCTTTAATAAACATATATTCAAGACCTATGGTTCACGTAAGGTTGCACAAACATACAACATGTAAATTAATCATTAAACCTCATGCATGTCGTATGCTCCTATCACATTACTCAACTTCACATCATAGCTTAGCAAATCAAGCTCAAGCATACCAACAACATATATCGCATAATGAAATATCGCCACAACTCATTAAGATCAAACATACTAATATGCCATAATACTTTTCATGGTACCATAACATACAAGGCATATTATACTAGTTATAATGACATTCTACATACACATGGATTACAACATACATACATCATCTAACTTAAGCTGTAAGACGAGTCTGTAAGCGTAGTCCCTTACCTCAAGTGAATTCTAAAACTTTCCTAACGAACCGAGAAAGAAAGCTCGAGGAACCTAAAGTCAAACATGTAATACATTTTAGAAAACTATCATAAAACTAGGTTTTTAACGAATTTCAAGGTTAGATCTATGGGATTAATGCTACTGGAATCTTACTATCCATCACCAATCTCACGCTCCACTGCCGCCCTCCACACGCCTCCACACACCCCATCGCTTCTAATCATGCACAGCTACATTTTGAGTCACGAACTCGCGGATTTGATTCTAAAGACTCCTAGGAGTACAATGCCACTGACTGTTTTTGGATCTGATGTTACACACGCCCCTACTCATAGCCCAAAGTCGGCACGAGGCAGTAGCTGCGCGCGCGTGTGGCTTCATTGCTGCTTCGTTCGACATTTCGCTTTCGCCAACGTGTAGATCTGGTCAACATGGTCTTTTTCCAACCCTACCACCCCTAAAAAGTCACTTTAATCCTTGAAAAGAGATAGAAAACTGAGAAAAAGTTGGAAGACCGAGGAACTAACTAATCAACAGAGTGTGCTGCCTACGTTTTGTTAGGATTTTAGCCCTAAAGATTCATAGTTTGTAAACATTTTCTCATTTATGAAATAAAATCATTATTTGACCATTATTTTATTATGTGCAATATTATCCAAATTGGTAAAATCTAAGGTTATTTATGTAGTCTTAAACAATATGTAGTTGACATATAGGAAGATCATGTTCAAGTAATAACCTAAAGAGTTTATATAGTATATGGATAAGGTTGGATGCCCTATCCTAGTAACACTAATGATACTACCCACTTTGTAAAAGTTATAAATGATTTGATCCAAATCATTTATGTGGAGACATGCGAGTGGGGGTATCATATACAATGAGCTTGTAAGGACTGTGAAATACTTTACCTCTGTTCTTAAATCCGTTAAAGAGAAGATTAATATTTCACATGATGATCATATGCAACTCGATCTCAATCCTGAGTGAATTATGAACTTCTGCCTGTGGGGACATGTTCTTTGATTTACATGGGTGAGAATGACTTTTGAAGCAGATTCAATAAGCCTACTATATTGGGGAGATGACCGAATGGGTAGTTGGGAACATAATCTCACAAGATGGAATTCACTCCTTCCCTTATAGGGTAAGTAGATGAGTAATTCTCTTAAGTGCTGATTTCGTACTTGAACAATGGAGTCCCACCCTCTCACTAGCCCGAGAGGGACTTAGTTTATGGTTGGATCATAAACATATTGCTCATTAGAGAATCAGTGGTACTTAAGGTTTAAGATGTAATTACAGGGCTACAACAGACTTTTGACCCAGCTCTAAATATGAACTACTCGTGAATGATAGACTTGCATTAGTGATTATATATCCATGGACATAACTTGTCCTACAGTGCATAAAAGTACAACTTCGGGTTTTTAGTGGAGTGAACTTGAGTTAATGAATGAAAATTAATTAGTTAATGAGTTTAATTAATTAATTTTCTATCATTGGAGCTTATAATCTATAAGTCTATACGGTCCCCTATAGCTCACTAATGGTTGAATTATGTTGAAAAAAAAATTAAATTTGAAGTTGTTCCGATTTAAATTTAATGTATTCGATACATTAAATTAAAAAAGAAAAATAAATATATTCGATACATTATTTTAAAGAAAATTTTATATATGTAATTTTAATACATAAAGTATATATT
>JAOANK020603158.1:0-24368 GCA_026257165.2 Telfairia occidentalis
ACCCAAATTCACCAATCAAGGGATCCCACCATCCCGTTCCAAGGCCGGAGAATAGTCGGGAAGACACTTGTGGTGGTTTGGGAGCTGATTGGAGAAGAAACCCCCCGGAGATAGGAGAGGATTTGAGCTACAAGAGGTTAGTACACAAATTCTCTATTTTTCTCTTTAAAAAGCATGATATTGCTTAATTAAATTGAGCTAATTAGAGTGTTTTGTATCCTATTTTGCTGCACATGTATGTTGATACACCCTTTATCGACAACGTTGAGACATTATATATAGGATTGAGATGCTATAAAGAACGTCTCTAAACTAGACAAGGTTGATGTAGGATTGAATATATGGCAACATTAGATTGGGGGGAGTGGGGTGAATAAGGTTGCCTACCAATTTTTAATTTTAAAAATGTCCTAAATTTAGCAAGTAATTTCAAACTCCCAATCAATAATATGATCAACATATAAACTAAAACACACACAATTTATAAGATGCAAAACTAGCAAAATAACTATGAGGAATTTAAAATGTGAAAATAAAGAAAAAGGAAGAGAGGACACTGAAAATTTATTGTGGTTAGGCAATTTCCCTACTCCACTCTTCAAGACTTCGTCTTGGGTATTTTATTGCAACCAGACCTCTTGTGGGCGAGAACCATATTGATCGACCCTCTTTTTCTTTAGGCTGAAGAGAAATCCCAAGATTCTTTTTACTAGTTCAGGATCAAACCAATTTCTTTTTCTCACAACCCAAGGTGTACCCACACCTTAATACAAAACTCAATTAAAGAAATTACAAAAAACTAACAACAACTATAAGTAGGTGGATTACACAAGTTTGAATCACAAAAATACACTAAAAAAGCTCACAAATGTATAAATCAAGATTATTTGACACTTTTGAGAAAGTGTTTAAGAAAATGTTTGCTGGAATTTTCTGTATAAGTGTAAAAAAAGGCTGAAATTTTTGGTTTAAGAAGGATCAAAAGCATATGAAAACTTGGCCATTGGATCTAACTTTAAAGATGAAGGGTGGGGATTGATTTGATAAAAAAGGAAGGATAAAACAACTAGAAATTTGAAAGGAAAAAATGGAGCTGAATTGCGACGCTATTAAACAACATGGAAAATGCATACAAGTTTATGTTCATAAAAGCACATTCAGAGATATTTTTACTCAAAAGTACACTAGTTTAGGCTACTTTTAACTCTAAGAGTTAACAACTAGAGAGCTTCCTTCAAATTGTTAAGTTCTACTAGTACTCTTAATATCAGTTAAACTCCTAGCAAAATTAGCATCAGAACAAGTAGTCAAATCAAGAGATGCATTTTTAGGATATCATAAACTCATATCAATAGTTCCAATGAAGTTTTTAAAAGTTTTTTTACAACATATAAGTGTGATTCTTTAGGATAGGATTGACACCTAGCACACATAGAGCTAGGATATGATCATTCCTCTCTATGCTTTTATATCCACATTTTTACCTTTTTCATCCTAATCAAGCTTTGTGGTTATGCTCATTGGAGTCGTTACTACTTTAGCATTATCAAACTTGAATCTCTTAAGCAAATTTCCTATGTACTTTTCTTGGTTGATGAAGATTCCCCCATTTAAATTATTTGATTTGAAGCTCAAGAAAGAATTTAAGTTCTGCCATCATGCTTATCTCAAATTCAATGTGCATACACTTACAAAATTTTTCACATAGAGTAGTGTAAATGACACCAAATATAATGTCGTCTACATATATATATGCATTAACAACAAGTCACTTTCTTTGATTTTAATAAATAGAGTGGTATCAATCAGTCTCATTTTCAAACCATTATCAAGCAAAAATTTACTCAAACAATCATACCTAGCTCTAGGAGCTTGTTTAAGACTGTAACGATCAGTTTTATTTAATTTAAAAACATGATTTGGATTTTCAAAGCTTTCAAAACCAGAAGGTTGTTCAACATAAACTTCCTCCATTATGAAACCATTTAAGAAATCACTTTTGACATCGGTTTGATATAAAGTAAAGTTCTTATGAGATGCAAATGCAAGCAACATTCTAATTGTCTCAAGTCTAGCAACATGAGCAAAATTTCCTCAAAATCTATTGTTCTTTCTTCTTCACCATATCCTTGAGCTACCAACCTAACTTTATTTCTATTAATATTAACAAACTTATCCATTTTATTTTTAAATACCCATTTAGTACCAAAAAGTGGATGATCATTAAGATGAGACACTAAGTCCTAAACATAGTTTTTTTCAAATTGATTTAACTCCTCTTGCATGACAATTAACCATAACTCATCTTTTCAGCTTTTTTAAAGAATTTTGGTTCAGTTTGAGATACAAAAGCAACACTATTTAAAGCATTTAAAGAAGAGCGAGTTCTTACCCCTTGAGATACATCACCTATAATTACCTCCTTAGGATGGTGAGATGAGAATCTCAGGGGAAAGTTTCTTATGGCTGTCGTTGAGTCTCTCTAGTAACTGCTTCCAAGTCCTTATCTTTAATATTTAGATTGTCAAATGGCTCTTCTAACATCAATAATAGATACTTGATTAGAAGTAACATGTGACTTATCAAACACAACATCCATTGACTCCTCAACAACTAGAGTTCTTTTATTAAAAACTCTATATGCTTTACTACATGCCAAATATCCTAAAAATATGCCAATGTCAGTTTTTGGCTCAAACTTTCCGAGCTTCCCTTTATCTTTCAAAATGAAACATTTGCAACCAAATATCTTGACATAGCTAATGTTAGAGGTTTCATCATTAAAAAGCTCATAAGGTGTTTTATTCAAAATAAAACTTATTAAAACACGATATATCACATAATTGGCAATACTAACGACTTCATGTGAAAAATATTTTGGCAAATTATACTTATTCAACATAGAAGTTGCTTGTTCTTGCAAAGAACAACTTTTCCTTTCTACAACACCATTTTTTTTGAAGTGTTCTTTGAAAAGAAATATCATTTTCATCACAAATTTTTTCAAATGAATCATTTTCAAATTAGCCTCCATGATTAGTTCTAATTTTGAAATCATAAAACCTTTTTAATTTTAAATTTTCTTTAAAACATTAATAAAATATTTTAAGGCCTTATCCTTATAGGATAAAAATAAAACCCAAGTAAATCTCTAAAAATCATCAACTATAACAAAAGCATAATGTTTTCCACTTAGGCTTGCAACTCTAGTTGGTCCAAAAAGATTCGTATATAATAGTTGCAAAGGCCTAGAAATAGAAATATTTTTCTTTGGTTTATAGGAAGGCTTAGTTTGTTTACCGTCTTTTTCAAAGTTCAATTTTAAAAGACTGCAAATAAGAGATTTCTTAAAAATATTTGAAATCAAATGCATGCTAGCATGACCTATTCTTATATGCCACAACTAAGAATCATCATGCAAATAAAATAAGCATTTATTGTCAACAATGGGATAGTAATTCAAATTAGTGGTGTAAACATTTCTATCCCTATTTCCTACATATAGTAATTTACCATCACATTCATTTTCAATTAAGGAATATTTATCACTAAAGATTGCTTTATAACCTTTATCACATAATTGACTAATACTCAGTAGATCATACTTCAATCCATCAACTAACCTGACATTTTCTATAAGAAAATGAGACCTATTCCCAATATTACTTTTACCTATAATTTTACCTATTTTGTTATCGCCAAAGGTAATGTATCCTCCATCTTTCTTTCTCAGGTATGTAAATTTTGTGTGGTTCCTAGGAACATTTGTTGTCCAAGTATCACTTATTCTTTATTGATCTCAAGCATACGTGAAATTAAATAATTATCAAGATGTAACCTTTGGTACCCATACTTGTTTGAGATGTTGAGGGTTAGTGATAAAAAAAAATTAAAAATCCATCTCTTTTTATTTACATTTATAAAACTAGATTTCCTCAAATTACAAGCATAGATTTTATGACCTTGTTTTCCACATGCATGACAAATGAGAGAGGATATGGAACTTTCTTTGACAAAGTAATTTGTAATTTTTTTAAAAATTTTTGGTGAAGTTTGTAACCTAAACCACTTTTATCAAAGATACCTCGTTGTTTTTCCATAATGATATTCATATTTTTTTTTCGCATTTGTAAATGTTAAAAGAGTAGATTATTTATCTTTATTTTTTATTTTCAACATTTCATACTCCTCTATTAAATCATGCAAGTTTGACTTAGACAAAACATGATTATTTCTTAATGTCTCATTTTCCTCTTTTAAACTATCTAGCCTAAGTAAGATATCATTGTTTTCATGAGCTAATCTAGTATTTTTCTTTCGAAGAGACATATTTGCAACCTAATTTTTCAAATTCATCCTTAATCTCATGATAAGCATCCATGAGTTCATCAAAAGAAACGTTTTCAAGACATACCTCATTGTTGTCATCTTAATCTCCAAAAGCCATGAAACACAAGTTTGCTACTTCTTCCTCACTTTCAAAGTCACTTTCATCACTATCATCCAAAGTAGCTTATATAGCTTTCTTATTTTCCTCTAAGGACAACTTTTGTTGAGGGCAATCATACTTCATATGTCCAAGCTTTTTGCATTCATAGCATATGATGGAGCCTATGTTGCTCTTTTTTCCTTTAATGTCTTGAATTTTTACTTTCTTAAAGAAATTTTTCTTCTTGAAGTGCTTATTGAACTTCTTAGTCAGATAAGCAAGTTCTTCTTCATTTATTTCATCTTCACTTTCAGAAGCCTCTTGGAAGGATGTGGACTTTAATGCTAAGCTCTACTTCTTTTTTACTTCTTTTGATACGTTTCCCCTCATGATGATCTCATGCGTCATGAGAGAACCAATGAGCTACTCCAATTGAAGCTTTGAGAGATCCTTTGCTTCTTGGATTGCCGTCACTTTATCTTTTCAACTTTTTTGGTTGTGATCTTAGGATCTTTCTCATGTTCTCAAATGTAGTGTATTCTTTCCTTAGTCCATTCAAAGCATTCACAATAGTTTTAAATCTAGTAAACAACTCAAAAATTGACTCAATAGTATTTATTTTAAATAATTCATAATTATGAACAATCATGCTAAATTTAGACTCTTTCACTTGATTAGTTTCTTTCATGAGTTACTTCAGTCATATCTCATATTACTTTAGCAGAGTTACATGTAGATACTCTATTAAACTCATTGATACCTATTTTTTATCAAGGTGAGAAAAGAAAAAAGACTCAAATGCCTAAGTTAGAATGAAGTCTTTTAAGAATTCACAGAGAAAAATTGGACTTGAGTCACTTACCTCTCTTGTTTCAGTCTCTTCTTATTTATAAACGTTCATTCTAGAGTTGGTAAGGATTCCTTCTCAAGTTTGAAATGGGTTTTACTCACATTCTATACTGGGCTAGGAATTAGTCTTCTTTTTTGGGCTAAGCACTATGTGAGCCTAACTTTCCCTTTCATGATTCAAAAACTAAACTCTATTGGGCTAACCCAAATGAGAAGGCCGACTTGACTATACATTATAAGAAAATATACTTTTGGCGATGATTGTTTTCCCCACGCCAAAAAAAACTGTTAGGCAAAACAATCTTTCCCGACGTTGAGTAAAAACATAGGAAAAGTGCACCTTTTGCCAACATTTTGTAAAACATCGGCCTGAGTAGCCTATTTGGTGATGTTTTACCAAAAAGTGTCAGAAAAATTCCACTTTTCCCAACGCTTTAATAAAACATCGAGCTGTTGGATAAGTAAAACTATGTGTTTGGTTTCTCCCGACGTTTTTGGGGGCTTTTCTGATGTTTTACAAAATGTCGGCAAAAGTGAACCCTAAAAATCGATTTCTTTCCCCTTTCTTCTTCATTTCTTCTCTCATTCGAATCATTTTCTTTCTCCTCTCTCTTCCAACACTCTTTATTCGTCACCGTCTCCATCGTCATCTCCGTCGCATTGCACATCTCCGTCGCCGTCCTTATTGCCGCCACTCCGCCACCGCTAGCCACCCTTTTATCACTGTGAGTTTTAGGATTTATTTTTTTGTGGATTCTGAAATGTTGCTGTTGTAGGAGTATTTATATGAGAGATTATCTTGAATTGGAATGGATAGAGCGGTGAAGGGAATTTGAATGGAGAGCTTGGACAATTAGGTTGAATTTTGGAAATTGCTTCTGTATGTGTGTTTTTGTTCTTTGTTTTTGGTTGTTTGGGCTTGCTGCAATTTGGAAAGTTAAATTTACTTATGTTTATAATTCTTCTTATTGTTGGGTTAAATTTGTTTGAATAATGAAGGAGAGTTTTGGGAATTAAATGGTGGTATGCTTTAAATGTGCTTTGAATGAAGGGTTATGTGCTTTATATGATAATTAAGCACTTTCTAGGCTACATTGAAAGTGAAAGCGGACATGCTAGAGGGCAATTTATGAGCTTTAAAAGTTACATAGAAACTCTGTAGGTTTTTTTAGCTTGAAAAATGACAGTTAGGCACTTTCTAAATTGTTTTGAGAGTGAAAATGAAACTTAGATACCTTCTCGACCACTAAGAAACCATTTACTTACTTTTACGTGCTAGGGACGACTTATATGTTTTAAAAATTACTTAGGCATTTTCTAGGTACTTTTGAGAGTTAAAATGACATTTTTATATATTTAAAGCCACTAAGGCACCTTTTCGTTACACCAAAGTACTAGGGGAAAATAGCCATGTGCTTTAAATGGAACTTAGACACTTTCTTTCTAGTTTGTCTTGGGAGTAAAAATGACATATAGACATGTTGTAAGTCACTAAGGTACATTTTACCTATATTGACATGCTACGAGGTGGGTTATGAGCTTTAAATGTTACTTAAAAACTTTCTATGTTGTTTTGAAAGTAAAAATGACAGTTAACTACCTTTTAGACCCCTAAGGTAACTTTTAGGTACTTTGTCGTGCTTGAGGACGTGTTGTTAAGGGAATTATCCTAAATATACCAAAAACCAAAAACTTTTTGCAGTTCAGAATATATTTAAATCTCAAATTCCCAACAACTACAAGTTTCAATTAAGCGGAATATAAATCAACAATTGAAACATGATGCTCAGATTTAATTAGATAAACTAATCTACCACCTAAACTAGAGCAAAAATTAAAACAATAAATAGTTAGGAAAAGAAGGACACTCGAATTTATACTGGTTCACCCAATGTGGGTTACGTCCAGTTCTCTGCTACCATTGTAGGTTCCAGTAAATCCATCAAGAAGAAGTTACAAGGAGATTACAAATTCTCTCAAGGAATTTCTCACAATTTTATCTCAGGAAAAATTAACTCACGAATCACTCGAACACTCAATCTTCTTATAGAATGGAGTACAAGAACACACCCACACAAGATACCCAAAAAAAAAACTAAAGAATGCGATGGATTTATAAATTTTCCGTAGCACCGAGACACTGTACATATTGTCTCGACACTACAATTTTTCATCGTCTTCACCGCACGCACGTTTTCATCCGGGGGTGTTTGCGACAGCGTCGTGAAGCTGGTCTTCCACAGCTTCTTGTCTTTGGCTTCATTTTTCTTAACAATCTCCCACTTGGAGACAAAACAATGCAACGTGTCTTCTTTTCTAATTTGGATGGAGTCCAACTAAAGTTGCACACAACTTTAGTTTATCAACAGGAATAACTTTGGTAAACATGTCTGCTAGATTCTGACTTCTTGCAATTTTCTCGAGCACCAACACATCATCCTTCAAAATTGATCTGATGAAGTGATACATACCTATATGTGTTTCGTTCTCGAATGAGACACTGGATTCTTCGCTAGATGAATGACACTCTGATTGTCACAATGCAATGTTCCCTTTCCCAGATTCAAACCAAGTTCTTCTAAGAAGGATTGAAGCCAGATCATCTCTTTTCTTGTTTCAGTAACTGCAACATACTAGTCTTCTGTAGTTGATATAACAACAATTTTTGTAGTCTCGAAACCCAACTGATCGCAGTCTCTCCCAAGGTAAACATATAACTGGTGGTACTTTTTCTTCCATCTGTATCACCAACCATATCTGAATCCACGACGCCCTATAATTTGAAATCCAACTTTTCAAAGTGCAATGCATAACTGGATGTCTCCCTCATGTATCTGAAAATCCATTTCCTTGCTTCCCAGGGTTGTTTCCCTACATAGGCAATGTCTGGTCTTGTGCAAACCATAGCATACATTAAGCTACCCATTATTGAAGCATATGGCACTCTGGCCATATCATCTACCTTCTGCTCATCTCTAGGTGAGTGCTTTTTAGACAATCTGAAGTGTGAGGCTAAAGAAGCACTCACTGGCTTTGCCTTATCCATGCAAAATCTGGTTAACACATTCTTCACATATTCTTCTTGTGACAAAGTGACTGTGTCGTTCTTCCTCTCTATTCTCATGCCTAGGATTTATTTAGCAGCTCTCAAATTCTTCATATCAAATTCTAACGATAATTCAGACTTTACCTTTAGAATTTCTTGCATGCTAGCTCATACTATTCGCATATCGTCAACATACAACAGTAGTATGATGTACGAGTTACCTTGAGTCCTGATGTAGCTAAAATGATCTGCCTAACATCTCTGAAATTCACTGTTGCTCATAAAACTATCAAACTTCTTGTAGCATTGTTTGGGAGCCTATTTGAGATCATATAAACTCCTTTGAAGTTTGCTGACTTTTCTTTCCTATCCCTGCTCTACAAAACCTTGTCGCTATACCATGTAAATATCTTCCTCCAAATCACCATGGAGAAGAGCTGTCTTTACATCCATCTATTCCAAGAATAAATCTTCCTCTGCCACAATTGAAAGCACCATTCTAATCATGGTCAACTTCACTACATGAGAGAAAATTTCGTTGAAATCAATACCTTCCTTTTGTAGAAAACCTTTGGCTACTAACCTCGCCTTGTACTTCTTGCTGCCATCGGGTTCCTACTTTATTATGAAAACCCATTAGTTGCCATGTCTGATTCGTCAACAGTGAATTCATTTCATCCTTCATGGCCAAATCCCCCTTGACAGAATATTTAGATTGAGTTGCCTTTTCATGACATTCTGGCTCTCATCTGTCAGTCATTAAGATGTAGTTCAATGTCGGTGAATATCTCTACGATGGTCTAATGGTTTTGCTCGACCTCCTTACTTCAGTAGGTGGTGTTCTTTAAATTTCTTCAGTCTTTGTATCTAACTTGTTAGATTCCACAATCTGCTCCCCTGCTTCGTGTACTGTTTCATCAAGAGTATTAATTGTCTGATCTTCAATCCTCACTATCTTGGTTTCAACCTTGGAAGAAATTACTATCGTAACTTTCTCTTCCTTACTCACATCTGCTTTTGATTTGTCGGGTTCAACATTTTCTCTGTCTTTATATACAACCTCTTCATTGAAGATCACGTCTTTGCTTTTGACTATTTTTCTGTTATGTTCATCCAAGAACTTATAGCCCATCTCAGCTTCGCCATATCCAATAAAGTAACAATTCTTGGATTTGGCCTCCAGCTTACTCCTCTCTGCAGTATCAATGTGAATATAGGGCACATAGCCGAAAACCTTCAAATGTGAAAGGTTTATCTATTACCGCTCCAAACTTCTTCAAGAAACTTTAAGTCTATTGATGTGGTCGGGCTCCTATTGATCAGATAGGTAGTTGTGTTGATTGTCTCGGCCCAGAACACCTTAGGCAGTCTTGCATGTAGTCTCATGCTACTGGAACGTTCATTCACCATTCTGTTCATTCTCCCTGCCACACCGTTCTGCTGTGATGTCCCTCGTATTGTCTTAATCATTATGATCCCATCATCTACACAATACTGTTTAAACTCACCGTCAACGTACTCACCACCGCTGTCAAATTTCAAGTTTTTAACCTTTAGACCTGTCTCATTCTCAACCATAGCCTTCGAGATTTTGAATGTTGAAAACACATCGGACTTTTGTTTGAGGAAGTAGGTCCACACCTTCCTACTCGAATCATCTATGAAAGTCACGTATCTGGAACCTCCTAAGGAAGACACCTCAGATGGTCCTCACACATTAGTATGAACCAACACTAATTTCGTAGACTTCAAAGTTGTTTCGGTCTTCACAAAGCTGATTTTCTTCTGCTTCTCGAAGACGCATCCTTTACATAACTTATGCTTGACTGCTTTGAGCCCTTCCAACTTCTTGGCTGAGTGTAGAATCTTTATGCATTTCTAACTCATGTGTCGCAATCAGTTATGCCATAGATCTGTCTGACTTGAATTGTCCACAAAAGCTACCATGTCCTTGTCATTGTTGTTTACATACAAAGTCCCTGATTTGCTCCCCTTGGCAATTACCATGGCTCCCTTAGTGACCTTCTAGTTTCCTTGGCTTAAGGTGACTTCATAGCTGTCACTATCTAGTTGCCCACGGAAATTAGGTTTTTCATCATGTCAGGGACGTAACATACCTTGCGAATCTTCCATACTGAACCATTTGCCATTTGGAGACTCATATCACCAATCTCAATAACATCTAAAGGCTCTCCATCAGCTAAATAGACTTTTCTGTGATTTCCTGCAACGTAGTTTACAAGGATGTCCCGTTTCCTTGTCGTGTAAAAAAATGCTTCTGAATCAATTACCTAAGTATCATAGGCACTCTCAACAGTTAACACTAATGCATCATGTAACTCATTAGCTACAATGTTTGTTCCAACTTCATTCCCCTCATTATGCATTGGGGCTTTGCAGTTTCTCTTCAGGTGACCTGTCTTTCCATAGTTCCAACACTCGAATTTACTATTCCTGGGCTTACTCCTATTGCTCTTCGACTTTCCTCGATTTGCTTGTCTTCTGTAATTGCTTCTCCCCCTTTCCACATTCAAGGTTGTTTCTGAGGTAAAGGCAACATTTGAATCCTTCCGACGAATCTCCTTTATTATGGCCGCATCTTGTACTTGAGAAAATTGTAGAATTGTGTTTCGACATGAATTTGAAATTGTAGTCTTCATGGACTTCCAGCTATCAGGCAAATACTTCAACAATAGTATCACATACATTTCGTCCTTGAACTCTAAATCAACAGCAGCTACTTTGTTCATCAAAAGATTAAACTCATTCAAGTGGACAGTTATTGATGCTCCTTCCGACATCTTCATGATGAAGAATTTTGTTGTTAAATACACTTTGTTATTTACTGAGGGCTTCTCATACATGTTGGACAAAGCCGCCATCAGGCCTACAGTACTAGTTCCCTTCGCTAAACTGCTCTGAATATTCTTACTCAAAGTCAGTCAAACAGTCCTCAAAACTTTTATGTCCAACTTCCTCCATTCTAATTCTCCCATATCTTCTCGCTTTCTATTCGGAGGCATGTCCAAAACCTTGGACTGTAAATAATGCAAGATTTGGTTGGTTCTATTAAAGGCCACTAATTTATCTTCTTCTCCTTGTGACTTTGTTCCTAAATTTATGGGCTTTGATAACACTTGTTAAGGGAATTATCCTAAATATATCCAAACCCAAAAACTTTTTTGCAGTTCAAAATATATTTAAATCCCAAATGTCCAATAACCACGAGTTTCAATTAAGCGAAATATAAATCAACAATTGAAACAAGTCAGATTTAATTAGATAAACTAATCTAACCACCTAAGTTAGGAACAACAATCAAAACGATAAATGGTTAGGGAAAGAAGGACACCTAGATCTATACTGATTCATCCAATGTGGGCTACGTTCAGTTCTTTGCTACCGTTGTAGGTTCTAGTAAATTCGTTAGGAAGAAGTTACAAGGAGATTTCAAATCTCTCAAGGGATATCTCACAATTTTCTCTCAGGAAAAATTGACTCACGAATCACTTGAACACTTAATCTCTTTATAGAACAGAGTATGAGAACACACCCTCACAATATTTCAGAAAAACTCTCTTTCACTCTCTGTTTTTTTTCACTCTCGATTTTGAGCTGTACACACAAGATATTCACAAAATTCAAGCAAAAAAAAAAAAGACTAAAGAATGCGATGGATTTATAAAATTCGCCATACCGTCAGACGATTTACTACGATTTTTTCAGCGTTTTCATCCAAGGAGAGGGTTTGCGAGAGCGTCGCGACGCTGGTCTTCCACAGCTTCTTGTCTTTGGCTCCATTTTTCTTAACACGTGTTATGTGCTTTATACATTATTTAGGTAACTTTGCATTACTTGTTGTGGAATTCAGGCAATTTCCACCAATCTTCAAATTCACCTACGTGAATAGTGTGTGAATTATTGCACCAAAAAATCACCCAAAGATAAAATTCCTAGGTAAGTGGTACGTCACAAATGGACACCTTAAGTACCACTAGCGTAGATAGAATATTAAAATTACAAGTAGTATTAATAGCACCATATTACACTACAGCTACCCGATAATAGCTATTGAATACTAAAAGAAAAGAACACCAAACTTTAACGAGGTTCGGCCAAAATTATGCCTACATCCTCGGACACTACTAAATAATATTTCACTAAATGAAGGAAATATTACAAGAGGGAAAAAAGAAAATTATACAACAAATCTACTGCAAGAAGGATGTAGCTTGTTTGGTTTGGGATGCATTAAACTTAAGGAGGAGCCTTCTATTTATAGGCATAGATCCACTTCTTTCACCCACTTCTTTTCAATGTGGGATTCTTAAGTAATCACATCTTAAGAAATGAGCCATGAATTCTACATTACTTTGGCGTGCTAAGGAGGCAAGTTATGTAGCTAAAAGCAACTTAGACTCTAGATGATTTTGAGAGTAAAAATGACATATATGGAAAAATGTTAGGCCACTACTAAGGTACCTTTTTGTTTACTTTGTCATGCTCGAAGGACAGGTTGTATGCTTTTTAATGTTAATGGATATGTGGTTTAAATGTTACATAGGTATGTTTTTTTCTTAATGAAATTTTGGTTAATCGATATATATAACTAAAGTTTATAATGTGAAATATTTGTATTAGTTTAATGATTGTGATTTTGTAGAAAATTAATTAAGAGAAATTGGAGAAGCTTGCAGGCGAGGTATGCTTGTAGATCATTTAGTTCTTTAGAGATTGAACAAGAGAAATAGTTTTTTAAATGGTCCATATAAAGAGTTACGCTACCTTTATTATTTTTTACAGTTCAACATGTGGGTGAGGGAATTCAAACTCATAATGAAGTGGGTTTTTCCACGGATGACTTGCAATAACTTGTGCATTCTGTATCATATGTGCAAGCAAATAAATATTACATTTTTCATTCTTATGTTTGTACATAGCTTTTGTTATTCTTATAATCGTGTATTTTATTGTATAGATACCAAAGAAGTATTACTGTTATTTCTGTAGGTAAGGATATATTAAATTTTACCTACCTTATCCCTTGTCCATTTTCAAAGTACTGACGCACTTTGTTTTATTTATCTATTTTTTTTCCAGGTACACTACTATTAATTTGGACCAAAGAAGAGTGATCGCAAGAGATAGGGTTAACTAGCTAGTTTTTAGAAATTGTAAATTTTGTTGTTTTGAACTCGATGTTTATATTTAAATAAATTTAAATATTTATGAAAATCTTGAAATTAGAATAAATTAGTAGGGAATTTGGACAAAAAAAATTCATAATTAAATTATTAATTTGTAAAAAAATATTTTATCTATGTTATTTAGGGTTATGCTGACACCAAAAACAACCTTTGGCAAAAATATCATTAGAGATATGTCGACATTTTAAAAATGTCAGATAAATATCACATATCTAACGTTTTTGTGAAAAACATCAGGAATAAGCTCCCTTGATGGGCTTTTTCTGACAATTTTGCTGACGAAAAAATTTTGTTGGAAGATGTAAATGTCGATTGGTTTTTGATATTTTTCAACGTTATTTTTTGTCGGTAAATAAGATAAATCGTGTAGATTATTCACTATGCTCAGTTATTCTCAGCTATTCTCGATTATGCTTGGTCGAGCTACTTGTGTTGGGCCTAGCTTGTGGACTGAGATTGGCTGTCTTTGGGTCAAGCCAACTTATTTGAGTCTGACATGGCTCAAATCGAGCTACTTAGTTGGAATTGGGGACCAACTAGTGAGTTGGACCTTCTCTTTGGTATTTGAACCTGGGCTCTTTTGACTTTTCATTCCCTTTTCTAGGCCTCTTTTTAGATTGCATGGGTTTTATTCCTTAAAGGTATTTTGGGGCTTGATTCCTCTTCGAGTCAAGTCTCCTCGTTACCCGGTTACACCTTAATAGGTAATAATTTTGTAATAGAACTTTTCACCCATAATAGTAGCCCCACTCCCGTGCAAGGTTCGTGGCTTCTCTGGGCTACCATGTCTTAGATTTGGCTCTTTCTCGTACCTCACTTAGGAGTCTGCTTGACAAGAAGAATATATTTTCCCTCCAAAACATGGATCCAAAATTTTTAAAGGTAATAATACTTCTTTAGCTGAGAATCCCATTGAGCCTCCTGCAAGTTTAAGCCGAGTATACCATAAACCCCCAAGGGATGTCCTGACCCAGCTCGAGTCCGCTCGAGTCTCTTTATTTTATTTTTAATTTTTGACTCTTCTAAAAAAAAAAATTTGAGGTGCACAACCTAGCTTGGCTCAGGTCTTTCTTTTTATTTTTTTTGACCGTTCACTAAAAAACTTCTTTCAGGCTTTTGGGCATATGACTATCTCGGTCTCAATGGTAAATGCTGAGCTTAATTCCTTGTGCCAAACCTATGCTTCAAGTTACGAGCTTCGTCGTGCTCAAACCTCTATAAATTAGGCCAATAAACTCTTGGATGCTACAAATGCCACCATTGCTTTCCTTGAGACCACTCTTCACCACCATGAGACAAAGATTGTAGGAATATAGATAGAGCTTGATGGGGGTGAATACAAAGCTAACACGAGATGAAGATTGTAGGACTCTTAATTCCTTGCTAATTGTATTAAACAGTTGGCTGAATATGTCAATCTTGAGAATGAAGCGATGGGTACAGAAGTGAGTTGGTTCATACATCGTGCTAAGGCACGTTGCCTGGTCAGAGCTTCATTTTCCTTGTGTTAATTGTTTATAATCTTTTTCCTGATAAATGAAAATTTGAAGTTATTCTCTGATTTCTCTTATGTTGCTTTCAATCCCTTAGTTTGGTAAAACCTCAAATGGTGCCTAGAGTGACTAAGTCTTTTTGAGTCTACTTATTTGCCAAACGTTTAGCTTAAAAACTAAATACTTTCAACAATTAGGTCTGCTAAGATTTACTTAGAACAATTTGTTGAGGAACTTACAAGGTTTATCGTGCTCTTAGATTTGGCTCCCCAATCCCTCTTATTTTAAATCTAACACGTACGATTAAATTACATTAGCCCCTCTTTAGTGAGGTTTAAGATAATTAAATCTCACTAGAGTATAGTATGAATAACTAAATAACTATTTTCACTTATATAATACCCTTGTCCTAAATAAGAATTACGTGTAGAAAAAAGGGAGAACAAACTAGTATCTACCTACTGAAAGTAAAGCTTAAGATGTTCGACATTTCATGGATGAATTAGAGCTTTATCTTTCAGGTCAACTAACCTGTAAGTATCGGGCCACAAGACCTTGGTGATATGGTAACTACCTTTCTATACTAGAATTGAGAGCTCCATTATTTGGATCTTTAGTGTTCTTCTCTATAATGGTTGCAAGTGACCCATTTTGTGAAGTAGTTCACAGCAACAACAACAAACTTCATATGTCCTCATCCTTAAGGAAGTGGACTGATGAGATCCATCTCTCATTGAGCGAACGACCAAGAGATCTTGATATTGGTGATTGGTTCAAAAGGTTGTCTCGGCACTACAACAAATCTCTAGCATCGATCGCAAGCTCTGGTGAATCATTTCACGTCTTCTTTCATTGTTGGCCAATAGTACCCTTGCCTTATAACTTTATAAGCCAGCGAGTGAGCCCCCGAGTGGTTTCTGCATACTTCTCCACGTACCACTTTGAGCCTATTTTCCATTTTTATTTATTAACACATTATGTTCAACCTAAGCTTTTTTTTTTTTTTTTTCCCTAATATTTCTACCATTGGCAAGTCAAGAGGGAAAGACTTGTATGGTTTTGAATGTTCAGTGTTGAAAAGGAGGAAAAAAAAAAGAGAAGCGTTGAAGAAGAAGAAAAAAAGTGAAAGAAAGAAAGGAAAAAAAAAAGAAGAATAAGAAACAAAACATGAAGTTAGTTTTAATATCGGGAAAAAAAAGGATTTTTTGAGAAGTATTTGCTAAAAGAAATTAAGTTGTTAAATGTTTAAATTCCTCCATAATCCTTAGTACTTGAATAAGATGTGGGAGAAAAACTCAAAGTTGTTGGTAGTACATTTGGTGGTGTTATGTGGCATTGATATCATGCAAGGAAATTACTCTTGATCTTGACTTTGAAACTCCTAAAATTTTCCTTCTACCATACCCTTACCTAAGCCCCATTACAACCCTTGTCAAGTTCCTTTGATTTTTGTATTCAATTCATATGTCATGGTGGAGATTTGATTCATTTGCAAACCTATGGTAATAACATGCTATGTATTGATTTGAGAAAAAATACACCCTAAACACTATGAGAGTATTGAGTGAAACCATATGAGGATATTAGTCTTGTTGCATTTGATTTTGATGAATTAAAGAGATGTTTGAGTTATAAATATATATATATTAAAAATTTATCCTGTTGGTGCTTATACTCCTGATTGTCATTTCAATTCAATTCATTGATTCGTATTTAGCTTTATTGTTATTCTTGGATATTGAAAAAGATGAAAAGGGGAGAGGAAGGAGAATTAGGATGTTGAGTAAAAGTATGCTTGAGGACAAGCATGGTTTACGTGTGGAGGAATTTGATAGGTTGTAAATTTAGTCATTTTTTATGTTGAATTCCTTTATATTTTAAATAGATTTTGTGCTAAATTATGAGAATTATGATTAATTTGATTGAAGGGATGAAGTATTAGGAATTTGGTAGAATTCAACCTTAAAGCTCATTTTTTTGGAAGGAAGTCTATACACAAGACTTTTTGCAATAAGGTGTGACCACATCCTACAATTATGAAGGTGCAGATTTTTTACGGGAAGAAAATAATATATTTTAGATATTATTTGGGAGTCAAAATTTGTTGAAACTTTCTCCTTTTGTGTGAAACTCTCTATTAGTCAAAATTTCCTTTTTCTTTTTTATTTGAAAATTCTTTTTGCTAGTTAGAGCTATTTTTAGCTCTCTTTCTTGGCCTATAAACGGGAGACATTAGCATTGTAGAGGACACACCAAAAACAGAGAGTTAACATTTTGAGTTTCTTGGTGAATCTTCTCTTTTCGATCAAAGCTTGATCTTAGTCACCATGAGTGGCTAGTTTCTCTTTTCTAATTCAAGAGTGAGCTGATTCGAATTCCAATTGTAAACTTTGTGAGAGTCTGATTCGTTTTTAGATTTTTCTTCAATTTCGAGAATTCTTTATTACCTATTCTTATTTCCTTGCATGAAAGACTGTTATTACTTAAATTGACGGCTTAATTTAATTTGAATTTTTGTATTGATATCTATAAATTTGTGATCTTACAAATGGTTGAAATTAAAATAATAAAGAGTTAGCTTGTGCGTGTGTAAATGTGGCTATTTCTTTTTATATGGCTTGCATAATAGACTCTAGGGAAATAAAGAAACAAAACTGATTAAATTGTAGCTATCTCAATTGATTAGTTTTGGTTTAGTCATTTCAATATGTTTAGTAATTTCTTTCAATTCATATGGAACGCTATGGTGCCCATATAATTTATTGATAAGAATTGATTTTGATGTTGGGTTTGAGTCGATGAATTCAGAAGAATTTATACTTGTAACGCTATCATGTCTAGTAGACTAAGTTCTTGAATTGATAATTTCCATTTAAGCCTATAATAAAATTACAATTAGATGGAAATTCACCTTTGGCTTGGATATTCGGTAAGATCTACTCTCATTAATTTAGATTATTTTTTTGGCTTTTATTACTTTGTTTAATTTAGCTTAATTCACGAACTTACAAACCTCCCCCTTTTTATTTTTTATTGATTAACATTGAGAAATTAATACTCATAGTTCCCTTGGGATTCAATCTGATTCCACTATTTGTACAAATTAGATTAAAAGAATCGATATTTAATTTGAAGAGCTTCGACAATGCGTTCAGTGGGATCTGCTTCCTTTCATAGATCGTAAAGTGCTTGAGTGGCCCCTTTACTTTTACTAGATAACCAGCCATGCGTCGTTATTTGGCTAGATATTCTTTAGTGACTTTATTCACGATTAGCTATGAATCACTAAGACTAGTATATTAGTGACTTTGATCTATTTGGTACCTCTCAATTCAACAATTAGGACCTTATATTCTACTTCATTATTCGTGGCTTGAAAACTGAATCTGAGTGCATACTTGAATTGTTCTTCATCTGGCGAGACCTAAAGTAGACCACACCTTTTCCGTTTGAGATCCATCCACATAGAGGGTCTAGGGGAGATTGACCATCGGTGGAAGAGTAGGTGGTGGTTCCTCGGTCACGCTGACCTCAGGTTGCGGCTCATGTTGGGGGGTCCTCAGTTTGGTAATGAAATTAGTTACGACCTAACCTTTCATCACCGTCCTTGGTTTGAATTAAATGTCATGCTCACTCAGATCTATCACCCATTTCATAAATCGTTTCGACGTCTCAGGCTTTTGTAAGACTTGTTTTAGAGGAAAGTTAGTAAGTCTAGTAATTTCATGAGCTTGAAAATATGGTCTTAACTTTCGGGCTGAAGTGATTAGTACTAAAGTACATGAGTGACTGATGTCCATCTTCTTTCTTCACAAGAGTTGAAGTGACCGCGTTGTCTGATGCTGTTAAATATAGGAAGAGTTCATCACATAGGACGGACTTCAGAAGTAGTAGTACAACACCAAGATATTTCTTCAACTCTAAGAACACTGCCTTACAATCCTTTTTCCACTCAAATGACCCCTTTTTCATTAAGATTTTGAAAAATGGTAGACATCTATCGGTGGACCAGCTGACAAATCTTCCCATTTAGGCTTTGTAGCTCTTCGAATTCTTTGGGACTCAATTAACAACACGACTCAATTTTTGTCTGGATTTTTTTTGCCTTACTAGTGCACCATGAATCCAAGGAACTTCCCTAAGGATTCTCCAAAAGCACACTTAGCTGGATTTAGCTTCATCTTGTAGCATCATAAAGTTTGGAAAGCTTCTTTTAGGTCGGCGTGATGCTGGTCTTTCCTTCTGCTTTTCACCAGCATCTCATCTACATAAACCTCTATAATTCTGCCAATTAAGTTAGAAAGCATTCTATTCATCATACGTTGATAAGTTGCACTTGCATTAAAAGATTATTCTTGTTCGCACTTGTGGGCTTGACCCGAACTACTTAGATCAAGTCGGTTATTCTTGGAGCGTTAAATGTTCTCGGCTTGCTGATAAATGTCTTGGTTGTTATTTGTAGCATAAACGATTCGATTTGCCTCGAGAGTGCAAGTGGCTCAGTACGTCCCTATTGGTTCTTGCTGGATCTGATTTTTGTCAGGAACCCGCTTTGGATTCTGGTTGCAGTCTGATTAATCTTCATTAAAACTTTGGCAGTAATTTTGGAGGTTATTCATTGATTAAATTAGCAATTCACAAGTCTCGCTTTGTTCTCTTTGAATGTCGTCCCCACAGACAACGCTAAATATTGATACTTTTTTTTTTTATCAACGGTGAATTTGTTTGAAGTAGAAAAGATCAACCAAGCAGAACTTGCAAAACAAAAAAAAAAGCTTTGATTTCTAAGTTAGAATTAAGCCTCTTAAGAATTCACAAAGAAAAAAACTCGATTGAGTTACTTACCCCTCTTGTTTAAGTCTCTTCTTATTTATAAACATTCTTCCTAAGGTTGGTAAACATTTCTTCTCAGGTTTGGAATGAGTTTTACTCACATTTCATATCAGATAAGAAATTGGTCTTCTTCACCAGGCCAAATAGTATGTGGGCCTAACATTACCTACTATGATTTGAAAACTAAACTCAGTTGAGATAACCCAATTTGGAAGGCTAGCTTGACTCGAGTATTCTCGGGGATTCTCGACTATTCTTAGTTATGCTCGGCTATGCTTAGTTGAGCTACTTATGTTAGACCCAGCTTGTGGAATGGGTTTGGCTGTCTTTGAGTCAAGCCAATTTATTCTAGCCATACTTGTGGGCCCGACTTGGCTTAACTCGAGCTACTTAGTAAAAATTGGCCCAACTAGTGAGTTGGACCCTCCCTTTGGTATATTGACCTCGGCTGATTTGACTTTTCATCCCCTTTTCTTGGTCTCTTTCTAGATTACCAAAGGTTGTATCCTTTAAAGGTGTTATGAAGCTCAATCCAGCTTCGAGTTAATAGTCTCCAAGTTACCTGGATACATCCCTAATAGGTAATAATTTTATTATAGGATTTTTCACTCATAACAACTCATCAACACAAATGCACAAAACAAAAAATTCATTGCTTTAGCATTAATATATATTTTTCCTTTATCTTCATCATTAAACTTATCTTTAATTTTAGGCACATCAATATTCAGGGGCAGATCCAAGAATTTTAATGAACAAACCAATTTACTGCATTACAATTGTCATCTACAAGTTTGCATGTTCTGAAATCGATCCTTGATAAGTTTATTACGCTATGGTTGTCTTTCTTTTATAATATTTCCCCATATCGATTTCAAGTTAACTCTACACAGATATTAATAAAAAAAATTTAAGACATATTACATAAATTAAAAATTATAAAAACTAAAACTTTAGAGAAAAAAAATTGAATCTTACTTGTCAATGTAATGTCTCATGTCCAAACGAAATATTTGTTCTTTAACTTTAACTCTAAAATTCAAAAAGACGGAAACTAATATCAATAATATAAATAAAAAGAAAAAAAGAAAGTAATATCAATAATATGAATAAAAAGAGAGAAATTACTTGCAAAGTAAATGATACCTTTTAAAGAGAGTAGAAAATTTAGTATCTCTGTTGTTGAAACTGAAAATTTTTATGGGTTATTGAGAAAAGAAAAACAAAAGGAGAGAGGATCATTTTTTATGGATTATTGAGGGAAAAAAACAAAAGAAAGAAGATGACTAGGTTCTTTTTATGGGAGCATGAGTTGTTTATAAGGAAAATGACACAATTAAATTTTAAGGAAAAGAGACTTGATTTATAAGGAAAAGGGGTAGGGCACACGCCTGAGTTGATTTATAAGGAAAAAAATGAATAAAAATTATGCACATACTACAAAATTGAACACACAATCAATTTTTAATTATAAAAAAGACCTATATTTAGCAAGCAATTTTGAATATTCAATCAATAATATCGTCAACAGATAAATTAAAATACACACAATTAATCAGATGCAAAAATAGCAAAATAATTATGGACAATTTAAATTGCGAAAATAAAAAAAATGTAAGTGGTTCAGCAATTTTCCTATTACACTCTTCAAGACTCCTTAGATATTTTATTGCAACTAGCCCTCTTGCGAGTCATAACCAAACCGATCGACCATGTTTTTCTTTAGGCTAAAGAAAATCCCACAATCTTTTTTACTGGTTCAAGATCAAACCAATTTTTTTTCTCGCAACCCAAGGCAGCGTAGCCACACCTTAATACAAAATCCTATAAAAAAAATTACAAAAACCTAACAACACCTCTAAGTAGGTGGATTGCACAAGTTTGAATCACAAAAATACACTGAAAAACGCTCACAAATCTAACTCTCACAAAGGTATAAATCCACTTTTGTAAAGGAGAGATTTAGAGATTATGTGCACTTTTTGAGAAAGAGTTCAAGAGAATTTTTGCTAAAAAGCCCAACTGAAAATTTCTGTGTAAGTGTGAAAAGATGGCTGAAATTTTTGGTTTAAGAAGGATCAAAAGCCTAATAAAAAATGGCCATTCGATCTAAGTGTAAAGATGAATGATGAAGATTTATTTGATAAAAAAAAGAAGCGAAAAACAACGAGAAATTTGAAAGAAAAAAAAAAGAAAAAAAATGTAGGTGAACTTGAACCCAAGCGCACGCGGTTATCTCCAAATTTCTGAGTTTCTATTTTTTTAAATCAATCAATCAATCTTCTTTTGGTCATAACTTCTTCATTTGACGTCCGATTTAAGTGATTCAAAATGTGTTAACATCGTCTTTTTAAGCTTTATGCTGTAGAAACTTAGAAACACTATAATTTTTAGTAAAATAAATAGGTTTGTTAACATCAAAATATTTAGTTTGATTGAAGCCCTAAAACTAATAGTTGAGACGCTAAGAACATTTTGGTAAGAATATTTCAAATTTTAGCATCTCAACCTTCTGAAATAGTGTTGAGACACTACCTATATGAATTTTTGGCTTCAATCAACTTCTTAGTTGCTTGATTGTCAATGTAGTGGGTGAAAATATCTAAATTTCAAGATATATCTTATTAATTACTCTAATTCATCTGAATTGCTCGATCTTTATAAAATATAAAGATATTTGCATCAAAATAGTCTTGAAAGCATAAATACCAACAATATTTAAGCTATAAAAAGATCCCAGCAACTACGTTATCGCCCCTCTCGTTAAGTCAGTGACCACCTGAGTGATTGTCTACACCTCATCCACCATGCAAGCAGTTAAGGCCAGACGGTGAATGCAGGCCATGTCCGCAAGAGAGCTTAGCCATAAGTAAATGGAGAGGTGGGCTAAAGTAATAAGCACAACGAAATTTAACCTTTATGAGTGTGAATTCAGTGTGCGTGATTGGATCGTTGAAGAGCCTGCAACGCTACAGGCTACTAGAGTTGATTATCACTCAAACTTCAAGATCTTCCTCTGAAAACCATTTAGCCACTTCAAAAGGGTAGCACACTCTGCTATTGGGGGATAAGCTATCTCTAGAAGAGCTATGAAATGGAAAAAGAAAAAAAAAAGAGAAAATGTACTGGGGGCGATGTGTATAAGTTTCGGGAATAAATTCACCGTCGTATGGCTGACCGGTGATTACTAGCAATTTCGACTTCATGTAGGTGCAGCTTAGGCAAAGAAAAGGAAGGAACAAAGCACAACCTAGCAACCTAAACTCGGTTGAGACGTTGCAGAGAGATGGGCCATGATCATCGGAGAAGAGTCAATCGAAGTCAACAAAAAACCATTCCTCCTTCCACTTCTTGACCGTGGAAGGACAATACAAGAACTTCCTCGCTCGAGGTGAGAAGTAGTACCACGCCTGCAAACATGAAGCCTTCTTCGTACTGTGGGTTCGGTGGATGAGGGAACATGACATCAGGTACCCATCTTCGGGGTCTCACCATAGGATCCACAAAGACATAAAAATCCCCCATTTGGTTAGGGCAAGATGAGCTAGGGCTAGGTTGGCAAAAGAAAGACATTGTTGAAGAAAAAGGGGAAGCAGAAGTCGCATCTCAAACTCAAACATTTGGGTACACAACCTCACTGTTAACTCTTAGAATAAGAGTTAAGTGAGTGTCTTTTAAGAGCATATTGAGTCATGGTTACCCTTTTTGATAATTTGTTGAGCATAAATGATGTGATCTAGCACTTATATTTACATGTGAATTGCTTGATTAATGTGATTGAAATTAAGTGTGGGAAATTCAAAGGAAAATGATTACTATTTGTAAATTTGTAAATTTTGCTGTAGCATTCCATCTGGGAGAAGAAATTCCTGCCGCATTATTGAGCTGGACAAGAAGGGGGATGACATGGTACTTCAATAATTAAGCTAGCAAGTGGCACGTGATTCAGCTGGAAAAGCTATTCACAGAGCTCCATTTGGATTAGTAGGCCAACTCAGCCCTTTTTGGGTGCCAAAGTGGATAAGATGGCGAAAGAAAAAGCCTAGAAGGGATAAAAAGCCCCCAATTATGGAAAGAAGGCATTCATTACCCAATTTCCTCTAAGTTTGGAAGGGGAAGACAAGAAGAAGGAGCTGTCCAAAGGAAGTTTTACAAAAGAAGGAAAGAAAAGGGAGGCAATTTTGGAAAGAAAAGCTCACTCTCTTCCCCTTCTTTCTACCTACTTGTCTTATCTTCTTTCCTCTTTTAGATTAAGTGGTGTAATCTTTATTTTTTGTGTAACCAGAGAGTATTCCAAATTTTCTTTAGATTCTTTAATCATGTTTAATTTAATTTCAGCTAGTCATTACTTTTTGTTTCTAAGCATGAATTAAATTTCTTAAGGCAAGGGTTAGGGGTTCACTTTTGTTGACTTGCTGCAAGTGTGTACAATAACTTTGAGCTGACTTCCTAGTGAGTATTAATGCATTTCTACTTGACTAATCTGAATGTATGGCTTGGCCACCTTTACA
>JAOANK020603159.1:0-11927 GCA_026257165.2 Telfairia occidentalis
GACTCCATGGGGAGCTCCCTCTCCTTCTGAAACACCGTGCTCCAAGTCGTGCTCTCGATTCTCCAAATGGCCTCCCCGTTTTCGGAATGAAAAATTAGCTTATAAGAAGGTTACTGTCGGCAGCGTCGAGACGCCATAAGACAGCGTCTCAATGCTGGTTTTGTACGGTTAAAGGTGTGCGGCGTGGGCATAATCTAGGGCAACAAAAGTGGACAACGTTGAGACGCTGGTGGGCTGCAGCAGAATAGGCGCGCGCGCATGTGGGCGATCAGCGTCGAGGGTCGCATCGCGGCGTCGCAACGTTGGGGCGTTGCCCCTAGGGCGCGCACGCGGGTGGCTGGAGACCCCCGCGCTTGCGTGCGGCGTTGAGCGTCTGCCTGCACGAATTGTTGTGGCGTTGAGACACCGTTGAGCAGCGTCTCAACGCTGATGATCCTAACCCAGATTTTCCAGCAATTTCAGCGTCTCAATGTCTTGGCATGGCGTCTTGACGCTGTCTCCTTGGGTCCTTAGTATTTTTGGCCTCTTTTCTTATTTCCTTAGCCAAAATTATACTTCTTAAGATCATTTTTCGACCCGAACAACCCCAAATTTATCTTTTCTTCTAATTAAGCTCGGTACCTACAAATTAACATAAAAATACGTGAAAGCACCGAAATTATCAAACAAAACTAGCTAAAACTAAGCCTAAGGATAGCACAGTTTCGTGTGCTATCACTTACCGATACATTGTAGGCATATTGCATTGCATTTAAGACATCGCTTCAATTATCCCTTTACCAATTAATCCTTGGAAAAGAATGTCACCTGCCAGTGAAACTGGAGCATAGAGCTTTATGGACAATTAAGAAGCGGATTTCAAATTCAATGAAGCAAAAGAAATAAGATTACTCCAGCTTCATGAACTAGAAGAAGTAAGGAGTGAATGCTATGAAAATGCTAGAATCTATGATGAGAAAATGAGGAGGTGGCATGATAACAAAATAGACGCACATCCTTTCACAGAAGGTCAATCTGTGTTTTTCAATTCAAGGTTAAAACTATTTCCTGGAAAACTAAAGTTATGATGGTCAAGACCATTTACGATTAAATAGATTTTTCCCTATGATGCAATATTGCTCAAGGATGAGAAATCAAGTCAAGAATTCAAGGTGAATGGTCAAAGGAACAAACCATATTATGGTGAAACATTCCTTAGAGAAGGATCCACCATAACACTCAAGGAACAATGAAGGAAGAAGGAGAGTACCGTCGCTAGTTCAAAAGGGAGTTATTTTTCAAGCGGCTTTTAAATTTTCACATTTTCTTAGTTGTTTATGTGATTTTACACATTTTAGTTTCCCTTTGTAATGACAGATTTTCATTTGCAGAAGTAGCAGAAAACGTGGGAAGGTAGGCGTACTTTAAAAGTTGTTAGAGAACATATAGATGTGCGCATAAGTTAGCGCGATTTTCACAATAACGCCCCAGGTGGCGTGCGAAGATTAGACGTATTCACCGTGTGGTGATACATGCAACGATAAGAATTGAGATTAGATGTATTCACCATGCGATGATACGCGTAACGACAAGAATTTTTTTAAGTGAAAATTGAAAACAAGATCTTATTTTGCCAAAATGTTACAGTTACTGCTTAACCCTTTTCTTCGCCTCCACGCTGAATAATTATATCAATTCCCTCACATTTTATTTCATCGCCTTTCGCCTTCTTCACTTGCATTTCTATTCTGTAAAATGTTTTGTGGCTTCCCCATTTTTCTTTGTTTAGCTCCACATTTCAACTTGCAGCTCTAAAGGTTCTGATCTACAGAACAAAAATGGTATGAAGAAGAGGAGCAAGGGGAAGAAAGACTGAAAAAAACCTGTCGGAGATTCAAAGCGTCTTATACCACTAACCCAATGGTTCTCTATGATTCATTGTCTGAAGCGGGAGCGGCAATGCAAATGACAGTGGAGGATTAAGCCATTATCTCTCCTCAACCGAAGCCGCTAAATATCATTCACCCACCAATGTGAAAAGATGAACTGAACCATCCAAACCAATGGAAAAGAAAAAAACAAAGGGAGAAAGCAAACAGTCCCAAAAGAGCAAGGCCTAAATGCTGCTCTGGTCACCAAGAAAAAGACCAAAGAGCCTCAAGCTCAGAAGATAAGAGTAAAATAAGTGGTTAATAGACCTCCTCGTCCCAAAACAGTCGATGAGCAAGAACCATCCACTCAACACCAGGTAAGTTCACCTGAACCCCCTCAATCTGAAATTCCTCCCTTTGATAATATGCAAACAACGTCCCTTGTTGCAGTAGCGCCATCTGAGGTGGCTACCGAAGTGCACAGCAAAATATTGATTGAAGATATCCGACAATAAGAAAGTGGGTCTGTTGAAAGTGTTGTTGCAATAGAAGAATTGAATTTGCGAGAGGATGAGAGGGAAACTAGAAACCCATTGCAATAGAAGGTCGAGTTTGTATTTGATTGGCAAAATGAAGTAGTTGAAATGCCAGGTGAAAAGGATGAGGAACTCGTGAAAAAGTTGGGCGATAAAAGGGAGAACAAAGAAGAGAGGAGGAGGAGAGATGCAGCGAGGTAGCAACATCGTTCAAATCAGTATTAGAAGATGAAATATCAATAGCCAAGCTAAAAGAGAAGAGAAAGAAGTAGGTACCAGAGAAAGCGAAGACTAAGTTCTAAATGACAAAGAAAAATAAATAGCCAAAGAGGAAGTACCAAAATTCATCCGATTTGTAACCATCTTGCAGAAAGAAGAGCAAAACTATTCATAGAAAAAGGTTTCTTGGTAGAAAAAGGCATTCTGCTAGCACACTTTTACCTCCCAGCATATGTTGGCAAAATCATACAAGCCAACCAATGGGAGTACTTTTGCAGCAAACCACAATATATGTTTGCTCAGCCTATAAAAGAGTTGTATGCAAACATGACTGCTTAAGGTGAAACCTATGTGCTAGTCAGAGGAAAAAGAATCAAGTTTAGTGTTGTTGTTACCAACAATTTTTATGGCTTCCAAACTTCAGAAGAACCTAAAGGAAACAAAATGTGCATGTCCCCATTGCAGGAAAAGATGGAAGCCACTATTATGGAAGCCAAAATATAAAATGCAAAATGGAAAGTATCTAAGTTGGGAGTGTATTCTTTGCTGCCCGCAGTGCTAAAAACTCACGTTGCATTTTGGCTTTACTTCTTGAAGAATTGGATTCGACCAATCACCCACGATTTATTCATCCCAAGGGAACAAATCATGCTTGTTTACGCCTGATAACTCTCCAAAAAAGAGTTATTTGGAGTCTTTTAGGAGAGATTTCATCTTATTCTTGAAAATATTTGCCTTTTATTCATGAAGTAATTGCTTGAATTGTATTTGTTTTATTTATATTGCTTTTGAGAACCATTAAATTATTGCAGCATTATATTTAAGGCAAGATTGGATTGGAATTAAGAGGAATTGTACTGAATTGCTATTAATTCTGGGTCACTTGTTGAGCAAAAAATGGATGGAGCATTAATTTAGAGAAATAATTGATCGAGTATTTATCCAGCAAAATGGACAAACAGAATCCCCGCGAAGATAACAGAAATTCAAATATGGAAACTATCTTAGCTTTTACGAATTCCATCCCCTGTTGGATGTAAGCCACTTTATGATTTGACCTAATAAGTCCTTTAATCACACAAGGGAGCTTATACATACAAAGAGAGGGCGTCATAAAGAGGAGTTCAAAAATAGTTTTCGAGAATCCGATTTTGGAAGTTTAATTCCCAAATTCTAGTTTTGAGTTTTCTTTCCCTTCGAGTAGTTCGTAGTTGCTACTATTTTTTGTAGAGAAGAGTTGAAGAAGAGGAGCTTTGTACATGTTGAAGGAGAAGAAGAAATTCTACTCACGACTTCCTTGGAGAATTCAATTCTACAAAACTCGTTAGGCTTTTTCGTATTATGTTTTCCTTTACTATTTTGGATTTTATATTGTGGTCCTTTCTTTATTTTTGCTTGAACTAATCACCTTAAGGGAGATGTTATTGAACTAATTTTAGTCTCGAAGTAAAAGCTTGTTGGAATGATTTGTTTTATAAATGCTCTTATTGTTTAGTGTTTATGTCTATCTGGCCAACACGCATAGATACCTTCTCTAAACTTTGGAAGGAGACGTGATGAGTAGGTTGCTTGTTAAACACATTAGCCTCTAGATTAGGTTAGTGTTGGCTAAGTGGGGAGGTTAGAAATAATTACTCACCTAATGCACTAAAACAACAGGTTTAACTTATATAAGTTAGTGAAAATTAACTTTAAGAAATTTGGGAGATCTGGAAAGATTTTGGAAGATTATTGTTATGTGAATGGATCCTATAATTTTTTTTTCAGCATTCCAAGTCAGGGAAAATAGCATGTTACCTTAATCTGAACCCATTTATTCATATCATAACATTCTTTTTATTCTATCATTTTAATTGATTCAGCATTAGGATAAAAACAACCAAAAAATCATTTCGTTTATCACTTTGAATTTACTAAAAGAGTTAAATCGAAAAGGTTAGAATCTACTGCTAATCCCTGTGGATACAAAATAAAAATACTTCTCACTTGTTGTTGACTATGTATGCTTGCACATTGCCTACACACATGCAAACAAGTTTTGGCACTGTTGTTGGGGATTAGCCTGAATTTTGGCTTATTTTAATTTCATTCTTTTGGTGAATTGGAGCTTTATTTATGCTGATTCAATTTCTTCGTGTTTGTAGTAACTGGTGCATGAACACTAATTCTGATTTGGAGCTTGAATTTGATCAAGAAATTGAACGAACTCTTCGGAGACTAAGAAGGTAATTGATAAATTGAGCAAATTCGATGGAGCATAACCCTATGCCTCCTGGAAGGGCCTCTAGAACAAGAAAATCAACAACAAAATAGTGGAGGAGTTCCATTACTTGGAGTAGCAATGCAACAAGAAATTAGACTAGTGGACCAGGTTGAAAATTCTGTTATTTTGGCCACTAACAGGGAAAGAGCCATTAGAGAGTATGCATCTCAATATTCAATGAATTGAATCCAAGGATTGATAGACCAAATATTCAGGCAGCAAACTTTGAAATGAAGCTTGTGATGCTTCAAATGTTACAAACCATAGGTCAATTTCTTGGTTTACCTACAGAAGATTCACATTTGCATTTGAAGAATGTTTTGGGAGTGAGTGACTCATTTGTGATTCAAGGAGTTTCCACAGATGCTCTGCGTTTAACTTTATTCCCATATTCATTAAGGGATGGAGCAGAAGCTTGGTTAAATACATTTGCTCCAGGATCCATTACTACCTATAATGAATTGTTAGAAAAGTTTTTGATTAAGTATTTCCCACCTACAAGGAATGCCAAACTTAGAGCAGAAATTGTTTCTTTCAAGGAATATGTGGATGAACCCTTCAGTGATGCATGAGAAAGGTACAAGGAACTCCTTAGAAAGTGTCCTCACCATGGATTACCTTATTGTGTTCAACTAAAGACATTCTATAATTGTTTAAATGCAGCTCCAAAGAGCAAGGTAGATGCTCTACCAAATGGTGCATTACTATCAAGAACATATAACGAGGCATACAAAATTTTGGAAATGATATCTACCAATAGTTGGCAATGGTATGATGCGAGATCAAATCCTGGAAAAAGACCACAAGGAATTGCTGAAGTTGATGCTTTAACATCCATTAGGGCAGACATTGCTTCAAAGACAAACCTGATCAAAACCTTACTTTTAGAAAATGCTATACCATAGAATGCCTATGCAAATCAAGTCATAGTGAAGTCAAATGTCTTCTGTGGAGAAGGGCATCCTTATGAATTTTACCACAACAATCCAGTATTAGTCTGCTATATAGGATGGAACAGTCAACATTCTAACACCTATAATCTTGGTTGGAGGAATCATCTTAACTTATGTTGGAGTCAATGAAGAAATCATCATGTTTTTTAGCACAACATAAAGAAAATTTTCCATTTGGATTTAGGCAGCAAAATTAGCAATTTGTGCCACAACAAAATAGACCTTTGCCCCAACAAAATTTTAGCAATTCAAACAATTGTTTGGAAAATATGATGAATATGTATATAGCTAAAAATGATGCTATGATTCAGAGCCAACAAGCTTCATTAAGAAACTTAGAAATTCATATTGGACAATTGACAAGTTATATAAAAAATAGACCTTAAGGATAATTACCTGCAGAAACCAAAAACCCTAGAAGGGAAGGAAAAGAGCTAGAACAAGGAGTGGAAAAACCATGACTAGAGCAAGTTCTTTGCCGCAGCAGAAGATTGTCAATCAGAATTCTGCAGAGCAACAAGATAGCGCGAGCAGTGAGGTAAGAATTTAAGAAGCAGTAAAGGATGATGTAGAGGAAGTTCCCAACACAAAATCTGTAAAATCTCAGAAGTATACTCCTATTATTCCTTTCAAGCCTCCACCACCTAGATATAAACAAAGGTTTAAACAAAAAACTCAAGAGGTCCAATTTAGGAAATTTTCAGAGGTACTGAAGCAATTTCACATAAACATACCCTTGGTAGAAGCTCTTGAGCAAATGCCAAGCTATGTGAAATTCCTCAAGGATATTCTAACCAAGAAGAAGAGGTTAGGAGAATATGAAACGATTTCTTTAACTAAAGAGTAGTGCAATGCTTAAAAATAAGCTACCTCTGAAGGTTAAGGATCCTGGTTCATTCACCATTCTTGTTTCAATTGGTGGGAAAGAATTGTGGAGAGCATCATGTGATCTTGGAGCCAATATAAATCTCAAACCATTATCCATTTACAAGAAGATAGGAGTGGGAGAAGCAAAACCAACCACTGTAACACTTAGATTGGCTGACAAGTCAATTACTTATTCGAAAGGCAAGATTGAAGACATTCTGGTGCAAGTTGACAAATTCATTTTTCGAGTAGATTTCATCATTTTTGATATAGAAGCTGACAAAGAAGTGCCTATAATTTTAGGAAGACCCTTCTTAGCAACAACTAGAACGTTAATTGACGTTCAGAAAGGGGAATTGACCATGAGAGTACATGACTAGGAAGTAAAATTCAATGTATTTGATGCCATGAGACATCCATAAAAAATTAAGCAATATTCAACAGTTCAAGTGTTGGAAGAAATTGTTGAGAATACAGTTGAGGAAAAATTACGAGAGCACCATGTTCAACAATTTGGGGATGCTGAATCTCCTAAAGAAAAATGTGCTATCACCAGGACGATCCAACAAATACTGAGGTATGTGAAATTTCAAAATATAAAAAACATTTGACACTCTCGATTTGAATGATAGGAAATCTCCACCAATGAAGCCATCTATTGAGGAACCACCATCACTGGAATTTAAACTAGTACCATTGCATCTGAAGTATGTATCTCTTGGAGAAAAGGAAACACTGCCAACTATTGTCACAGCAAACTTACTGCAAGATGATGAAGATTGATTAATACAATTGCTGCAACAACATAAAAAGGCAATTGGTTGGACTCTAGCAATTCAAGGAATAAGTCCATCCTTTTGTATGCATAGATTAATCTAGATGATGAAAATGTTAAATTTGTAAAGCAGCAAAGAAGGTTGAATCCAGTCATGAAGGAAGTTATGAAGAAAGAGGTATTAAGTGGTTAGATGTTGAAATCATCTACCCTATTGCAGATAGTAATTGGGTTAGTCTTGTTAAATGTATACCTAAGAAAGGAAGAATGACAGTGATAAAAAATGAAGCTAATGAACTTATTCCAACTAGAACAGTTACAGGTTGGAGGGTATACATGGATTATAGGAAACTCAATACAACTACCTATAAGGATCACTTCCATCTACCTTTTATTGACCAAATGTTGGATAGGCTAGCAGGTCAGGCTTACTATTGTTTTCTAGATGGTTATTGGTTATAACCAAATTAGTATAACCCCTGATGATTAGGAGAAAAGTACATTTACTTGTCCATATGGTACATCTGCTTTTAGGAAGATGCCCTTTGGCCTTTACAATGCTCCAACAACTTTCCAAAGAAGTATGATGGCTCTATATTTTCAATATGGTTGAATCAATTATTGAAGTGTTTATGGACAATTTTTAAGTATTTGGAAATTCATTCACCACTTGTTTAGAAAACTTAGACAAAGTTCTGATGATATGTGAAGAGACTAACTTGGTCTTAAATTGGAAAAAAAACTACTTTATGGTGAAGGAAGACAACTATTCTGAGCAACAAAATTTTATAAAAAGGGATAGAAATGGATAGAGCCAAGAGATCATTGAGAAGATGGAACCACCAACATCTGTTAAGGGAATTAGATGCTTCCTTGGCCATGCAGGTTTCTACTGAAGGTTTATTAAGGATTTTTCCAAGATCTCTAAACCTCTTTGCATGTTATTAGAAGCTAACCGATATTTTGTGTTTAATGCAGACTATTTGCAAGCTTTTCAGGTGTTGAAGAAGGCGTTGATCACTACACCAATCATCTCATCACCGAATTGAAACTACCATTTGAATTGATGTGCGATGCAAGCGATTATGCTGTTAGAGCAATGCTTGGACAAAAGCATGACAAGATGATTCATCCAATTTATTACGCCAACAAAACTTTAAATGAAGCACAATTGAACTACACCAGTACAGAAATTGAGCTTTTAGCTGTTAGTTTTGCTTTTGAAAAATTTCGACGATATCTGGTAGGATCTAAAGTAGTTTTTACCGATCATGCAGCGGTTCGCTACCTACTAACAAAGAAGGATGCAAAGCCAAGATTTATCATATAGGTGCTTCTATTGCAAGAATTTGATTTGGAGATAAAAGACAAGAAAGGTTTGGAAAACTATGTTGCAGATCATCTGTCAAGAGCTGAGCAAACAAAAGATATGTTGCAGCAACCTGAAATTCAAGATTGCTTTCCTGATGAGCAATTTCTTACAATAGCTCAAATTATTGATGTTGAATCATCTTGGTTTGTAGATATTGCCAACTATTTGGCTACACGTATATTACCACTAGATCTGACGAAGCAACAATTGAGGAAATTTCTTCATGAAGTACATTTCTATTTTTGGGATGATCCATTTGTTTATAGGAAGTGTGCTAATGGAATTGTTAGAAGATTTGTACCACAATCAGTAGTTTCAGCAATTTTAGAGCACTGTCACACATCACCTTATGGAGGGCATTTTGGAGGACAATGGACCACCGCCAAAGCATTGTAATCTAGATATTCTTGGCCATCAATGTTCAAAGATGCTTACATATTTAGGAAAACATGTGATAAACACCAAAGGAAAGGCAATATTGGAATCAAGGATGAGATCCCACTAACTTAAATTTTGGAGATAGAGTTGTTTGATGTTTGGGGGATTGATTTTATGGGTCCATTTCCCCCATCGAATGCCAACTTATACATTTCGCTTGCTGTTGATTGTGCCAAACTGGGTAGAGGCAATTGCTTGTGCCCATAATGATGAAAAAACAATTTAAAAATTACGGAAAATTTGTTTTTTTACTTGTTTTGGAATTCTACCAACGCTAATAAGTGATGAGGGGTCTCATTTTATTAATAGGATCCTTAGTAATTTATTAGAAAAATATGGTGTGAAGCATAGAGTCTCAACCCTTTATCACCCACAAGCCAATGGTGAAGCAAAGGTTTCAAATAGGGACATTAAGGGTATCCTAGAAAAGGTTGTTAACCCAACTAGGAAATATTGGTCTTTTAGGTGACCAGATGCACTTTGGGCTTACAGAACTGCATTCAAAACACCTTTAGGAATGTCTCCTTATAGGTTAGTTTATGGAAAAGCATGCCATATACCTTTAGAGTTAGAGCACAAAGTATTGTGGGCTTTAAAGAAACTCAATTTTCACACCACTGCTGCTAGAGCAATGAGTTTCCAATAGTTAAATGAATTGGAAGAGCATTGTCACTTTTCTTATGAAAATCCAAAAATTTACAAGTAGAAAACCAAAGTCTAGCATGATAAGAGATTGATCCTAAAGAAATTTGAGAAAGGTCAACAAGTACTATTGTATAATTCGAGACTTAAACTTTTTCCTAAAAAATTAAAGTCTCGTTGGTCTGGACCTTTTACCATTTTAGAAGTTTTTCCATATGGAGCTGTTATGTTAAGAAATGAAAACAATGGGAGAATCTTTAAAGTCAATAAACAAAGAATAAAGCAGTACTGGGGACAGAACTTTTTTAGGAAACGTGCTTTTCTCCAGTTGCTAGAACCTTGATCGAATAGGAAAATTGCGGGAGCAATATTTGAGCATAACGTTAAATTAATTTTTGCTCTCGTTCTTTTTACTGTTTTAATTTCTTTTTATTTAGGAAAATATTTTAGAGGATTTTTTTCACTTAATTTATAGATTAGATTCGATTTTATTCTATTTTATTTGTTTGATTTTGTTTTGTTTTGTTGAATTTTGAATTTACATTTCATTTGATTCTAATCATGGGTGGAATTTTGAAAAATAAATCTTTCCATTTTGAATTTAAAATCCATAATTATCTCAACTTAACTAATTCTAAAATTGATTCTATCCATTTATTTGTGTCGATAATTATGGAAGAATAAAAGAGAGATCACATGGATTGAGGCAGCAGATATCCTGAGGAGAGAGAGCAAAATTTTCATTCAAATTCAAATTTCACCTACTGTAATAAATGCACTAACGGTTCTTTTGCAGGGCGCAGATATTTTGACTGAGCAATAATAATTTCTTGCCATTGGGATTTTATTTTGATTTTAGCACTCCAAAAATATTTGTTGCATGGATAAATTAAGTTTAGTTTTTTAAAATAAAACTCCATGACTAATTTTCCCTTTAATCTTTAGTATATATATCCATAATTGGGGTTGGTCTTCTTCAATCTTATTTCACAACACTTTATTCTTTATTTCACAAGAAATCCTTGAAGTTTTCTACGATCATGGCTCCGAAAACCAGAACCAGGAGGCTACATGATTTCGATGCGAACTTTTTATTGGATGTCGTAGCTCCTCCACCCACTGAGGAGATCATTCCGTCAGTTGTGGAGGAAACCATTCCTTCGCTGCGGTTAAATCTACTATTCAAGAGGTAGTCACTGCAATTCAAGAAGAAGATTAACCAGAAGGCCAATCAAAGGAAATATTTGAACCTCAACAAAAGAAAGAACAACAACTTATACCACATGCTGTAGAAATAGAACACCAAGAAGATGAATCACATGTCTAAGAAGAACTTGTTGTCGAAGAACCCATGGCAGACCAGACGGTTGTGCCATCTCCGAGTAAACGGAAGAGGAAGAAGAAGTTAAAGAAGAAAAAGAACTTAACGGCACCAGAAGAACCTGAAATTGAAGAATCCGTTCAAGCGCAAGCCAGTGTCAAGATAGCCAGACACGAAAGGAAAGAACCCATGGTAAACCCAATGTTGGAGCATCAACTTCCCATCCAGAGTCGATTGATCAATGAGGCTGCTAGATGTCGCTATGAGGATATCAATAAGTGAGACTTCCTAGCTGAGCGAGGGTTCATGGAGCCATAGGACGAACTTCCTCGATTTATCTGCACAGCGATAACTAACCACTCTTGTGAATATTTTTATAGAAAACTAGAGCCTGTTATTATAAGAATAGTGCGTCAGTTCTACGCCAATCTGGATGAGAATAATAGATATCAAACAATCGTCCGAGGAGTGCCAGTTGACTATTCTCTAAGAGCTATCAACAACCTCAATCACCTTCAAGACTTTCCACACACTGTCTTTAATGAGATGACTATTGCTCCACCACAGGAGCAATTAAACACTGCTATTCATGAAGTCGACATTGAAGGAGCGCAACGGCGTGTCTCCTCAATAGGTGCCAGAATCTTTTAATCTGCATTACTATGGGCGGAAGCAAATATATCGCTGTCAT
>JAOANK020603352.1:0-11925 GCA_026257165.2 Telfairia occidentalis
AATTTAAAAATCTTCATAAATTCACTAATTTCAATAAAATCAAGATTTTTATCAAATTTTGTTTGATTAATTTGCAAAAAAACAATTGAATAATTGTCAAAACTAAAACATTTCAACAAAAAATTAGTTGTAATGTCATTTTTATTTAAATTCTTATTAATTTTATATCATACATAGGTTTTATAATTTATTGAACCCATGTAAGAATACATTTGTTCATGATCTTTCAAATAAAAATTTATTCAAGAATAAAAATTTGAAACTTTTAAGATTACAACAATCATCTAAGTTTGAGTACAATTTAAAGAAATTAAAAGTTTATATTACAAATTGATATAACTTGTGATATTTACAGGTAAAAAAATATTTTTTTCTTGAATATAAATGAGAAAACGAAAAAGTGAAAAAAAAAAGGGGACGGGAATCCCCGCGGGAAACCCATCCCCGACGAGGAATCCCCGCCCCCGTCCCTGCTTCAAATTTTCGGGGACGGGGGCGGGGATGGGGACTAAAATTCCCCACGGGGAAGGGGATGGGGGATGCATCCCCGCCCCGTTGCCATCCCTAGTCATGGGTAAGGTCGAAATTGGGCTAGAGCAACTCATAATCGAAGATTTCAACCCGATCGGATGGGGATCGGGATGATTAATTATGACTAAAAATTATCGTCTTAATCATATTTTGAGTGGTTATTTTTACAAATATTTCTATTATTTTAAAAATTATTAAATTTGAGAATTAGAAAGTATTTATGATTTATGTTGACAACAATAATTTGGTTATTGAGAATTATAGAGATTTTAAGGAATATACGTTTAGCTTAAATTGTTTATTTGATGGAAAGTAATGAATTTATGATTTAAGAAAAAAGTTATTTGGATTTACCAAATTGAAATTTTATGGTTTAGCACCGTAAATGTATGGATTTTAGTTACAATGAATTTCTTCAATGTATTTGAGATATTGAAGTATTGAATTTTAGTTAGAATGAATTTCTTCAATGCATTTGGGATTATGAAGTATTGAATTTTAGAAATCTCCTGATTTCAACCTATTTGGCAAGTTTCAAACTATTTTAGAAAATTCACAAGTGTTTGTGTTGAAGTGCTTTAAGGTTATTGGGCCATGCTTTCGACTGAATTATTACAATAGTTTTCAATGATTTATGGCCATTAAAATTTTTTTACTATAGTATGAAAATTTTCCGTTATTTTAATTCTATGAGATATTGTTTTACAATAGCTATGATTTTAACGTGGTTCGAGAACTTATAAATATTATTTAGAAATTATTATCAAACTACTAGATTTTTGTATCCATGATGATTTTCCAATACACTTACATGAATGTGTTTTTCGTAGTGTATGTATGATGTATATGATGTCTTTGGGACCCACTTCGGCACACGTAAAAGTTTTAGGTTGTGTGTCGGGGTGCTTTGCCATTTGAGGGCTGCTTTGTGTCACAATCGTACAAGAAGAAAGTAGATTGTGACTCTCCCTGAGCAGTCAAGTAGTGTCGACACGTGCAAGTGTCGCCCATCGGGCCAAGCTGAGGGTCGAGAGAGAAGTGTCATGATGCGACCAAGGAGGATGGGGCATCATCTAACACACCATAAAGATGTGAAGAAAATGTTTAGTTGAGGCTCAAGTAGAAGAAGATGGAACAGTGTTGTCGGCAGTGTCAATGACAAGCTTAGTGGGGGCCAGATGGGGCCCTGGGCCATGCCCCTAGAAGTCGGGGTTGCATGGTGAGTTTTGATGAGCGGCTTCTGAGTTAAAAGCATATGAGTGAGATATGCAAGCACGCCAGATTGCAGGTCAATCAGAGTTTGGACGTGTGCTCCACGCTGGCGAGTGACTCCTCGCCACATGTGATGTTCCAGGCAGAAAGATCTAATATGTCTCAAAATGTACTATAGGGGGAGGCATGATGTCAGCTTTCCACCACCCCTGGGCCCTGTGGCCAAAGTGAGCTACCCCATGGCATATACGTGTGTCATGGTGTAGACGAGCGTTGCAAAACAAGTGTCTTGGGCGTCTTCTATCAGGAAGGGATCTCGTGGACAATGTCGGGTGGTACGGGTGTTCCGACATTGCGCCCCTTCCCATGGGCTAGAGGTTTGATATAGCATCGGGCTCTGGTACGGTATGCAGAAATGACTCGACATGGACACGGGAGGGTTCTTGCCTCGATATGCCTGAATGAATGGATGTCCGGGGAGCCCCGAAGAGGAAAGCTACCCATGGATCGATTCTCGATAAGCGTGCCCGTACGAAGTGAGAAGGCAAATGACATCCCGAGCGTCAGGGTGGCATCCAGAAGCATCATTGAGACTCGATAGTACCTGGTTGACACGGTACTTGCTCGATATGTTCCGGTAAACATTGTTATGTCCCGATAAGTCCCGGTAAGTGCCCGAATTACCCGATTAGCCCCGATAAGGGTTGATAAGGCCGTTTTCACCCAACTGATGGTCCGAATGAGTTCCGGTAAGATTTTGGAGTGATGCAGAGTTGTTGGGAACCAAGATGATGAATTGAGGAGCGGCGTTGCATTGTGATTACCTTGGCCAAGTGTAGAGGCAAGGTCTAGCCATAAGACTTGGCCTAGAGTAGAGGCAAGTCAGTTAGAGTAGCGCGTGATGGAAATACATGTATCAGGCGACGTGTATGGCCAAACAATGTTCAGTTCTGCATGAGACAAGTTCGGTTGAGGACGAGAGAACCTCGCCTAAAGTCCGACGAAGCTACAAAGCGTCGCAAACAGATTATTGGGGCTGAAGTTCCCCTTAAGGCTGGCCATGATCGAGTCAAGATTATGGCGTCGCACGGTTCAAAGAGGTATGACCTTGTCATTTGGTATTAGAGCCACGCTTTGTGTGTTAGTCGGACAAGTTGATAGAAGAGAGAACCCGAGGGTTGTTTGAAGAGTTCGCAAGTGCGTCGAGAGTGCCAGTTTGGTAGGGAAGTTGCGTGTCAGTATCAGAGACATGAAGGGTTAAAGGCTGACGCCTTGAGACTCAACAGTGTCGTCAGTGGACATGCGATTAAGGGGAGTCAAACCCGTTAGAGATGTAAACCAAGCTCATTTGCTGAGGGCTTGGCAGTTTGAATGGGTAAGATTTTTATCATAAGGTAAACCAGGTAGGCCTTCAATAGAGCCAGCGTCACGTAGGGATATTGTCCATGCTACAAGCAGAAAAGTCGGGTGTCAAAGCGACATGCGTCCGTCAAGTGCAAAGTTGTGTAGTTCAAATCCACATGTGGTGGATGATTTTGCTTAGTTGAGAGTCAGTTGAGAAGAGTACTTTCCTCGTAGAATGCTCTGAGAAATGGAGCAAGTGTGTCCCTAAGTCGTGTTGCGTAGGTAGTTCGGGCTTGCAACGGTCTCGTGGAATGACCCCAAGTTGCATGACGAGCCTAACGAGAGGCGGCTTTGCATAAAAGAGTTGTCGAGACTAGTATTTTCTCGAGTGAATGAGCACCAAAATGGAGGCGACAGTGTGTTGGGGAAACGTCTGCAGGACTTCAGAGTGAAGCGTCGTTGCAGTTTATTTGCCACATCAGGTGGCTTTATTGGAGTTGGCAGAAGGGGAGTGCTAACATTTGAGAGAGTTGTGTTAGAGAGCTTCTCTACTTCGCACAGTATGGGGTGGTGCCACGAAGGATAATTTTGTGGTAGGCTTGCGAGCCTCACCCTGAGGGGTGCATCTTCATGTGCAGTTCACAGAGAATATGTGGAACAAGTTCCCTTTTTGGGACAAGAGTTACCCGTTGTTTAAGCGAGTGAAGCCGATGTTGTTGCCACGATCTGTAAGGTAAGCCCAGGGTCAAGTCCAAAGTAAGGGCAAGGGGCCCATGGTGAGGGTAGCCTACAGACGTGTGCCCTTTTCCACGTGCCACAAGTTGTGTCCTGGGCCAAGTCCTAAAGTTGGGCGAGGGAGGCCAATGTGTAGGAGCAGTTGCCGTCGTGTGCCTTTTCTACAGTGGCTATGTTGCGAGTCTCGGGACAAAGTCCAAGAGTGGGTGCAAGAAGGTCCGTTGGTGGGATAGCTCATAGACAGTGTGCAAGTTACATATTCGTTCTGTTGCACGATATTTACGCGAGTCAGAAAGCAACCATCCCAATGTAGGGTCGTCATCGAGGACGATGTCGAGTTTAAGTTGGGGAGAGTGTTACAATCACACGCGTGATAAGTGGATTGTACCCCTGAAGTGTGTCATCGAGGACGATGACAGCTTAAGTGGGGGAGAGTGTCACAATCGTACTATAAGAAAGTAGATTGTGACTCCCCCTAAGCAGTCAAGTAGTGTCGACACGTGCAAGTGTCGCTCATTAGGCCAAGTTGAGGGCCGAGAGAGAAGTGTCATGATTCGACCAAGGAGGATGTGGCATCATCTAACACACCATAAAGATGTGAAGAGAATGTTTAGTTGAGGCTCAAGTAGAAGAAGATGGAACAGTGTTGTCGGCAATGACAGTGACAAGCTTAGTGGAGGCCAGATGGGGCCCTGGGCCATGCCCCTAAAAGTCGGGGTTGCATCGTGAGTTTATACGAACGGCTTTGGAGTTAGAAGCATATGAGTGAGATATGCAAGCACGCCAGATTGCAGGTCAATTCGAGTTTGGACATGTGCTCCACGCTGGCGAGTGACTCCTCGTCACATGTGATGTTCCAAGCAGAAAGATCAAATATGCCTCAAAATGTACTATAGGGGGAGGCATGGTGTCAACTCTCCACCACCCCTGGGCCCTGTGGCCTAAGTGAGCTACCCCATGGCACATGCGTGTGTCAAGGTGTGGGCGAGCGTTGCAAGACGAGTGTCTTGGGCGTCTTCCATTGGGAATGGAATCTCGTGGACAGTGTCGGGTGGCACAGGTGTGCCGACATTGCACCCTTTTCCATGGGCTAGAGGTTTGATATAGCATCCGGACTCTAGTACGGTATCCAAAAATGACTCGGCACGGACACGAGAGGGTCCTTGCCTCGATATGCCTGAATGAATGGACGTCCGGGGAGCCCCGAAGAGGAAAGCTACCCATGGATCGGTTCTCGATAAGCGTGCCCGTACGAAGTGAGAAAGCAAATGACATCTCGAGTGTCGAGGTGGCATCTAGAAGCATCATTGAGACTCAATAGTACCTGGTTGAAACGGTACTTGCCCGATATGTTCCAATAAACATTTTTATGTCCCAGTAAGTGCCTGAATTACCAGATAAGCCCCGGTAAGGGTTGATAATGCTGTTTTGACCCAACGGAGGGTCCGAATGAGTCCCGGTAAGGTTTCAGAGTGATGCAGAGTTGTTGGGAATCAAGATGATGAATTGAGGAGCGACGTTGGATTGTGATGACCTTGGCCTAGTGTAGAGGCAAGGTCGAGACATAAGACTTGGCCTAGAGTAGAGGCAAGTCGGTTAGAGTAGCGCGCAATGGAAATACACATATCAAGAGACGTGTATGGCCGAATGTTGTTCAGTTCCGCATGAGACAAGTTCGGCTGAGGACGAGAGAACCTCGCCTAAGATCCGACGAAGCCACAAAGAGGCACAAAAAGGTTATTGGGGCTGAAGTTCCCCTTAAGGCTGGCCATGATCGAAGAGGTATGACTGTGTCATTTTGATATCAGAGCCATGCTTTGTGTGTTAGTCGGACAAGTTGACACAGAAGCAAACCTTAGGGTTGTTTGAAGACTTCGCAAGTGCGTCAAGAGTGACAGTTTGGTAGGGTAGTTGCGTTGTCAGTATCAGAGACAGGAAGGGTTGAAGCCTGACTCCTTGAGACTCAACAATGTCGTCAGTGGACATGCGATTGAGGGGAGTCAAACCCGTCAGAGATGTAAACCAAGCTCATTTGCCGAGGGCTTGGCAGTTTGAATGGGCAAGATTTTTATCAGAAGGTGAACCAGGTAGGGTGCCTTCAATAGAGTCAGCGGCACGCAGAGATAATGTCCATGCTACTAGCAGAAAAGTCGGGTGTCAAAGCGACATGTGCCCGTCAAGTGCAAAGTTGTGCAGTTCAAATCCACATGTGGTGGATGATTTGGCTTAATTGAGAGCCAGTTGAGAAGAGCACTTTCCTTGTGAGAATGTTTTGAGAAATGGAGCAAGCGTGTCCCTAAGTCATGCTCTGTTGGTAGTTCGGGCTTGCAACGATCTCGTGGAATGACCCCAAGTTGCATGACGAGCCTAACGAGAGGCAGCTTCGCATAGAAGAGTTGCTGAGACCAGTATTTGCTCGAGTGAAAGAGCACCAAACTGGAGGCGACAGTGTGTTGGGGAAACATCTGCAGGACTTCAGAGTGAAGCGTCGTTGCAGTTTATTTGCCACATCAGGTGGCTCTATTGGAGTTGGTTGAAGGGGAGTGCTAACATTTGAGAGGGTTGTGTCAGAGAGCTTCTGTACTTCGCACCGTATGGGGCGGTGCCATGAAGGATAATTATGTGGTAGGCTTGCAAGCCTCACCCTGAGGGATGCATCTTCATGTGTAGTTCACAGAGAATATGTGGGGCGAGTTTCCTTTTTGGGCCAAGAGTTGCCCATTGTTTAAGCGAATGAAGCCTATGTTGTTTCCACGATCTGTAAGGTGAGCCCAGGGTCAAGTCCGAAGGAAGGGCGAGGGGCCCATCTTGACTAATTGATTTTTTTTAGAACGGTTTTTAATGAAACTTGCATGTCTTCGATACTAAATCTTTTGATGTCGTTTTAGTTTTATGATTTTACCTATGAACAGTGTGTAGGGAGGTATATTAGTTTAGTTGGTTGTTATGTGAGGAAAACATTTTGAAGTGTAAACTTTTCCTTTTCAGACGTGGTCTATCGCATTTATAAATGAAATTTTGCCAAAAACAATTCATTGTTTTTGTAAATCCAAATTTATGTTAGCCATATTTAGTGCATGTTTTCTATAATTTTTTTAAAAAAAGTTTTTAAATTAAACATTTATTATATATGTGTTTTTGAAAGAAAATTAATTAAATAGATAATTTAAAAAAAATTTAAATTTATTTTATATGTTTTTACACATACTCAGACCATTTTTTATTATTAAAAATTCTAAACAACATTTTTAATTAGTTAAAAGCACTTTTTGAAATTTTAAACAAACACTGTTAATTTTAGAAAAAACACTTTCTTTTATCAATAAACAGTTTAAAAGTTAAACCAAACACACCCTTAATTTTCAAAAGTTAATTTAGTATATGTTAGTTTATAGTGGATTTCCATAATTAAGTTTGAGTCTATTGTCTGACACGACCAGTCCAAGGTTGCATAAAGTGAGTTGGAGCAGGTCATGTCACTTTCAACAAGCTAAAGCTGAAATTCTTTAACAAGCTCAAAGCTGAAAACCTTCAATAAGCTCGAAGTAGAAGACCTACAACAAGTTAGAAATTGAATACTTTCAACAAGCTGAAGCCAAAGTTCTTCAATGAACTCAAAGTGGAAGATCTTCAACAAGCTCGAAATGGAAGACTTTCAACAAGCTCGAAGCTGAAGACCTTCAATAAGCTCGAAATCGAAGACCTTTAAGATGCTCAAAGCCGAAGACATTCAACAAGCTTGAAGCGGAAAACCTTCAATAAGTTCTATGCTAAAAGGTTCAACTATGAGATTAAGTTTTCCGACTCTCAAGCCAAATATACATCCGAGAGAAAGAATTGAAGGAACCATATATTAGAGATTTTACTTCAACAATATAAAATCAATACAAATTCAAGTTCATTCCAAGTGTTATATTGCTCTTGAAATCTCATGTGAACAAATGTAGCTTCAAATATATGTATAAGCATGCTAATGTGAGCACGTATTTAAGTCACATACGTTGAAAGCGAGCATTATACAAATAAATATTAGATAACAAAATTATATAGCAAAGACAAAAGTGAATATTTTTTATAAGTTCAAGGATCAAAATAGAACAAACTGAAAATTTAAGGATCAGAATGGATATTTTAAGAGTATAGGGACTCAAGTAGAATAGTCAATCCGAGCATAGCTCATCGCAGAGGTCGATAGTTCGATTTCGCATCCCCACAAATGTTGAACTCAAAAAAAAAAAAAAAATAGGGACTCAAGTAGAATAAACTTGAAAGTTGAGGGACTAGAATTAGATTTAAATCTTAAAACAACAATTTAATATTAAAATATTTTTGTAATTATTTATTTTAACACCATTTGTTTAAAAATCTATCTCGGTAAAAAAATGTTTCAAACTACGGAACCACTCTTTCAGTCGAAGAATCTTGAGGAAAGCTTAGCGATAAATTGTATTGGATCAAATTGGCGAAAGCATGGCGGGTTACAGAAATTATTGTTCGCCGTCTTGTTTTTTTTTTTTTTTTTTTTTTGAGTTCACCGTCTTGTTAGATCATTTTAATTTGGTTAAAAAATTATAAGTTTAGTATTTAAACTTTTAAAATTGGATCTTATTGTTCCCTACATTTTAAAATATGTTTAATAAATTATTAAACTTTCATTATTTTGTCTAATGTGTCTTTGTATTCTCACAATACTTTTTTTTTGTGAAAGGTACTCTCACAATACTTAATAAGTCTTTTAAACTTTTAATTTTATATCTATTAAGTCTTCAACTTACAATTTTATGTTTAGTCAATTCATAATTTATAGGTACAAATTTTTTAAGATTATTAGTACTTTTTTTAGTTGAGAGACGTATATATCTAGAATATAAAATGATTAAGAATTTATCCGACAGTCTTTTTTTATGACTTAGTGGATAAACCAAGTTCAAAAATCAAACTTGTAATTTAGGTGTTGTCTTGCAACAATTTTGTTTTTTGTTTTTTAAGTTTTGATTTTTTATTTTAGAAAATTATGGTTGTTTGTGAAGCAATTTAATTTTCTATATATATAATATTTTTATTATAAAATGAGCACAAAATAAGAACAAAACAAGAACAATAAGAACACTAAAGAGGAAAAGATGAAGAAAAGAAAAGTAGAGAGGAAGAGAGAATTCTTATTGAGTTGTGACTTTCAAATGCCTCATACAACCACTATTTATAGAATTTACAATAATGTAGGTTACAAGATTTACATAATTCAAATAGTGTAACCATCATGGGTATAATAGGTGGTAAAGAAGAAGAATGAATGTGGAATTGTGTAACTCATGGTGGTTAAGGATATTTACTTAATATATTCATAATACTCCCCCTTAAACATCCATTGTATATAGAATATATGTCTCGTTAAAACCTTACTAGAAAAAATCCTAGTGAAGGAAGAAGAGTACATTTTCCTATATACTTAATAACTGCCTCATTAAAAACCTTGTTAGAAAAAACCCAGTGGGATAAAAACCTATCAAAGGAAAAAGAGTGTTGTATATGTACTCCCCCTCATGGAAACATCATTTGAGATCTTTGAATCGCTACATTCCAATGTTGTGCACTAACTTTTCAAATGTTGCGGTAGTTAATGCCTTTGTAAAAAGATCAGCTAGGTTGTCTTTCAAACAAATTTGTTGAACACTAATGTTGTCATGTTCTTCAAGATCATGGGTGTAGAAAAGCTTTGGGGAGATGTGCTTTGTTCTATCTCCTTTAATATATCCTCCTTTTATTTGGGCTATACATGTTGTATTGTCTTCGTATAGTATTGTTGGAAGATTTTTGCTTGAAGACAACCCACATGTTTCTCGAATATGTTGAGTCATTGATCTTAACCATACACATTCTCGACTAGCTTCATGAATTGCAAGAATTTCAGCATGATTTGATGCAGTAGCTATTATGCTCTGTTTCACAGATCGTCATGATATTGCAGTTCCTCCACATGTAAACGAATAACCTGTTTGAGATCTAGCTTTGTGTGGGTCAGATAAATATCCTGCATCTGCATAACCAACTAGATAAAAATTCGATTTGTTTGAATGAAATAAACCCATATCAATTGTTCCTCGAAGATAACGAAATATATGTTTAATTCCATTCCAATGCCTTTTTGTTGGAGAAGAACTATATCTAGGTAATAAATTTAATGAAAATGTTATATCAGGTCGTGTATTATTAGCAAGATACATAAGTGTGCCTATTGCACTTAGATATATATGGTACTTCAGGACCAAGAATTTCTTCATCATCTTCTCGAGGTCGAAAGATATCTTTCTTTGCATCAAGTGAACAAATTACCATTGGAATGTTCAAATGATGTGCTTTGTCCATGTAAAATCTTTTTTAATATCTTTTCTGTATAAGTTTATTGATGAATAAAAATTCCATCTGCTAAATGCTCAATTTGCAAACCAAGACAAAATTTTGTTCTTCCAAGATCTTTCATCTCAAAATCTTTTTTGAGATATTCTATTGCCTTTGCAAGCTCTTCAAGAGTTCCAATTATATGTAAATCATCAACATACACAGCGATAATTGCAAATCCTAACTGTGATTTCTTAATAAAGACACATGGACAAATTGAATTATTTTGATATCCTTCTTTCCATAAATATTCATTAAGAAGATTATACCACATTAGTCCCGATTGTTTTAATCCATATAATGATCTATGTAATTTGATGGAATATAATTCTTTAGAATTTGAATTATATGATTCTGGTATTTTAAATCTTTCAGGGATTTTCATATAAATTACATTATCAAGAGATCCATATAGGTATACTATGACTACATCCATAAGATGCATGTCAAGCTTTTCATTTACAGTCAGGTCAATCAGATATCTCAATGTTATTGTATCCACCACTGGAGAATATGTCTCTTCATAATCAATACTAGGTCTTTGCAAGAATCCTTGTGCTACTAGTCTCGTTTTATATCTTGTGACCTCATTCTTTTCATTTCTTTCATCACAAATACCCATTTGTATCCCACAGGTTTTACATCTTAGGTGTTTGGACTACAGGTCCAAAAACTTCACGTTTTGAAAGTGAGGTTAATTCTGCTTGGATTGCTTCTTTCCACTTAGGCCAATATTTTCTATGTCGACATTCTTCGACAGATAATTCCTAACCTCCTTTGAGGACTCATTTAAGTACGTTGTGGTGGAGCAATTGTAACATATACTGCACACCCAAAAGTTCGCAGATGGGATATGTTTGTCTCCTCGCCATAGGCTAATTGTAATGGGGAGTACTTATGATAAGATGTTGGTCTAATGCTTATAAGTAACGCTGCATGCAAAATAGCATGACTCCAAGGTTTCAGTTTGATAATAAGCACACATGTGACCATCTACTAGATGCGTCGATTAAAACCATAAAATATCTTAATGGTCCATTTGGTGGATTAAGAGGTCCACATATATCACCATGTATTCTTTCTAAAAAAGTTGGTGATTCAATTCCCACTTTAGCTAGTGATGCTCTAATAATTAATTTTCCTTGAGAGCAAGCAGCACATGACAATTCGTTAGATTGAAGAATCTTCTGGTTCTTTAATGGATGTCCATGTGAATTCTCAATAATTCTTCTCATCATTATTGATCCAGGATGACCAAATCGATCATGTCAAATGGTAAATATATCTAAATTCATGAACTTCGGGTTCATTGTTGTATACGTTTCAATTACTCGTATATGAGTATAATATAATCCCGAAGAAAAAGCAGCCAATGTTTCTAATATACATTTTTCATGTGAGTTAGTAGATGTAATACAGAGGTACTCTATATTATTTTTACTATCTGTCTTAACATGATAGTCATTACAACGTATATCTTTGAAACTCAACAAATTTCTTTTTGATTTACTGGAGAACAATGCATTATAAATAGTAAATGTTGTTCCTTTAACCAAAATAATATTTGCTTTTCCAAAACCTTCTATCAAGTTTGCAGAACCTGATATTGTATTGACTTTTGCTTCATGCATTGTCAATTCAGAAAAATATTTTCTATTTTTAAGTATTGTGTGCATAGTTGCACTATCTGCCAAACATAAATCT
>JAOANK020603568.1:0-11923 GCA_026257165.2 Telfairia occidentalis
CTATTTTAAATATAATATAAAATTAAAAAAAAATAAAAAAAATAATTTATCAAAAAAAAAAAAAAAATATATATATATATATATATATATATTTCTCTCTCCTTTTTTTTTTTCCAATCCTTACATCAAACCACTCTACACTAAGAGGTTAAGCTTAACAATCTACAAGGAGGCATGTATACAAGAATTTTAGATCTACAAGTTTCATACAACAATAACCAATCAAAACTTAACTTTTCAAATTTAAAAAAAATGTTGTTTAACTTGATAAAAAACCTATCATGATTACTCTCATTTAAAACATAAACTCCGGTATGTTACAACATTCTCCCACTCATTGTATCATAAAGGTGTGACTTGTATTTAACATGTGCTATTGAAATAATAATCTCTACTCCAACATTAGTAGTTGTCTTCGATTTAAACTCCAACACATAAAAGGAAAATAGAGAATTATTATCCAAACATAATTATCCAGGTGACACATGAGCTTATTGGATATCACTTTATGACCTTGTTTTGATCTTAATATTTCATGAGTGTATTTGAGGATAAGCCACATATCCCCATAGAGAACGGCCCCACTCTCACACTCATATAGGTAAAACTTGCTAAGGGTACTCTTATAACAATGACGACTCATATGAGCTATAGACTTTATAAAGAGTGTATTGAAAAACTTAACCCTCCAAAACGTTATAGGATAATAAGATAAATGCACTCACATTATAGAGAATGATCAATATATATGTGTATAAGTTATAAGGGCTTCAACCCCATTCCCCTCAATGTGTTCCAGGCCCTCTTTAGTCAAAGACTTTATCAACAGATCTACAAGATTATAACAAGATTTAATGCAATTTCCCATTACTTAAATAAGATATCTCAATACTTTGTTTTCTTCTTAGGTCTAAATTTACCGTTATAGAAATAGGTTTTAACTCTACCAATTGTGGCAATGCTATCACAACTAATTCAGAATAGCAGGTATTAGTTTATTTTCCACATTAAAATTTCACATAATAAATCTCTTAGTCAACTAGTTTCTCCACCAACTAAGCTAAAACAATAATCTCTACTTCCATCATAGAGTTGGCAATAATTGTTTGTTTTTTAAATTTTAAAAAAATAGCACTATTTCTCAAGGTAAAGATATAACCAGTAGCAGATAAAGAATTACTTGACAATGCATTCCAGTCAACATCAAAAAATCCCTCAACAACAAGATATATATATATATTTTTTAATAAAGTAAGCCATAATCTTTTGTTCTCGTTAAATATTTCATAACTCAATTGATGGTATGTCAATGTTCTTTACCTAACTTACTCGTTAATCTGCTGAGAACTTCTAATGCATATGTCATGTTACGTCTAGTATAATCAGCTGTGTATATCGTAGGGTACAAATCACGCGCTAGCGTACTCTTTTTAATTTACTACCTCACTTTCACTTTTCATGGGAAACAAGTGAACACTTGAATCAAATTGAGTAGACATATGTTCACATTCAAAATAATTGTACTCACTAAGTATTTTCTCAATATAAAAGAATAACTCATCTATGCTTTTAGTTATTTTTATACCCAAAATAAAATTAGTCTCACCAAGATCTTTCATAACAAAATGGCTCCTCAATAAATTTTTGTTTCATTTATGACAAAAATATTTGAGCCAAAAATTAATGATTCATCAACATTAATAATAACATGTGAATCTTCTCATGATTTACAATATGTGCATTTATCACATTCATTTGGTTTAGCCATGCTAGAATCAAACTTAACATGCCACTATTTTGGGCTTGTTTTAAGCTATATAAGGATTTAGTAACGTTACACACTTTATTCTCTTGTCTAGGCTCTATAAAGCCTTTAGGTTGGTCCATATAAATTTTATTCTTCAAGATCACCATTTTAAAAAGTTGTTTTCAATCTATTTGATGAATACTCATATAAAAAAAAATTGTATCAATATTTTAATTAGCAATCTAATGATTGTGATTCTAGTAATCGATGAAAATGTATCAAAAAAAGTCTTTTTTTTTTTGTTTAAAACCTTTAGTGACAAGTCTAGTTTTACACTTGTCTATACTTCCATCAAGTTTCAGTTTTTTAAAGACCCATATAAATCATATGGTTTTACAACCTAGTAGTAAATTAACTAATTTCCAAGTTTTATTAGAAATTAACAATTCTATTTCATCATTCACAATATATTTTTTAGAAAATTTCATATGAAAGATAATAAAACTTCTTGCAAAAAAAACTGGTTTTCCTTGAATATAATAAACATAAAAATTAGGACTAAAAGCTTCCCCAATTTTATCTCTTTTATAATTCAACTTGAGAATTATTTCAATTATTATCATGAGAAGTAGAAGAACCAAACTTAGTAAAAGTTTGTTCATAATTTTGACCCCCATTATTTTTTGACTTGAAAGGAAACTTTTCTTTATAAAAAATTGCATCATTTGTTTCAAAACTCACATTATTTTCAATATCACGAAATCTATAGATTGTACTACTAACTGCATATCCGAGAAATATACATGTGGTAGCTCTAGACTCTAATTTAGGTCTTTTTGGATATGTTAGCCTTACAAAGGCTAACTATCCTCATACCCCTTAAAAATACAAAAAATTTGGCTTATACACATTCCACAATTTAAATTGTGCAATCTTTGGCTTTTTACTGTCCACTCTTCTTAACGCATGTTAAGTAGTTAAAACTACGTTCACCCCAAAGATAAAAAGATAGACGAGATTCTAATATCATAACATTAGTCAAACTAATTAAGGTTCTATTTTTTCTTTTTGCTAGTCTATTAGAAGTAGGTGAATATGGTGGAGTAAGTCTCATGAATTATTCTTAAGGATTTAACATATGAATTAAATTCAAATAATTCATATTCTTGACATCTATCACTTTTAATTGTTTTAATGTTTATGCTGAATTAATTTTCAACTTTCTAGAATAATTTTTTAAACTAATAGAAAGTTTCACTTTTATTTTTCAATAAATAAACATGAGTATATTTTGAAAAATTATAAATAAAAGTGATAGAATATCTTTTTTCTTTCTCTAGTTAAAATTTTTAGGAGGTCATTTTGTAATTGTAGCTTTATTGCATGTTTCATATTTCTCAAAATTATTATTTTTAATTGGCTTTCAACGTCTAAATTAGTTCCCCTCTCTCTAGGGAGTCTCTCTAGTTCCTCTCCCTGAAGTGAGTTTCTCTCTAGCCCTGTGCCGGAGATCCCCTTCTCTTTGTAGAAGTTGTCTATAGAAGATCTAGATTAAAGCATATATGGACATTGTAGTGAAACTCATAAAACTTCACCTGTCAGAAAAAGAAAAAACAACTGTTAATATGAAAAGACTTAAAATAGAGCCTAACAAAACGTCTTTGAATTGTAGTTTGGTAGGAAAATTTGAATAAACAACTGGTTAATGCAGAAGTCTTCCAGAATGTGATGTGCATCATTTGGGGCTTTTGGAAGGGTATTACAATCGACTATGTTGGGGACAACATCTTCCTCATAAAGTCGGGAATGACCAAGATAAGAAGAGACTTTAGATGAAAGCTCATGGTGTTTCGATAGAAATATAATTCTTCTGGAATCTCCAAGGATATATGAATTATCAGAGAAAATGAGGTTTGAAAATGCCTTATTTTGGATTGAATTTCACAATGCTCCCTTTGGGCTATAGAATGAAAAAGTAGCCAGTGCCCTTGGAAATAAAGTGGGGAAAATTTTGTTCGTAGAACAAAATTATAAGGATCAGTGCTGGGGCAATATCTCCATGTTTGAATCAGAATGAACATTAAGGAGCCTTTATGTTGAGGCTTATTCGTAAAGAGAGAGAGATAAAAGTATGAGGAACTTGTTGATTTTTGTTACAATTGTGGTGGAGTTGGACACTCTGATGGAGAGTGTCTACGGAAACACCAAGAGGAAAATAAGTAAAAGACAGTTCAGATCATGGCTATGTGATGAAATTAAAATAAGAAGATGGACAAAAAACGGAGGGAGCCCCAACACCTGGTGAGGAGGAAAGGAAGAACAAGAAAAAAAAAACAGAAAGATACCAAAGGTGGAATAGATGGTGATGATGAATGGCCAACCCCAAAAAACCAAAAATCTTTGCCGAACTAGGATACAACAACTATAAACAATGTGATGAACCCACAGAAGAACATCGGACAACCATCGAAACTTGAAGTAACACAAATTTAAAAATACACAGAAAAGAAAAATCTAGATTATATGGCCATTTCGAAGATTAATTCCAAAAAGGAATCAAAACACAATAAAGCAAGGGAGGGAGATGGATAAACGACAATAAAAAATTGGAATTGACGTGGAAAAAGGAAAAATCGGAATCGTGATGGATGCAAAAATCGTGGAAACTCAGCCTTTGAAAATTGGTGCAGTGAAAGATATAGAGCCAACTAATGGATGGACAAACCAATTTATTATACAGAGACGTAGTTGAAGGAAGAAGAAGAAGTTTTATTATTCTTCTACTTGACATTACAAAGACTTCCAAAGACTTCCTTTAGTGTATATATAAAGAAAAGTAACAAAATAACTAATTAACCATTATAACTAATCAAGTACATTAATACCAATTGTAGTAGTAAACTAACTCTATAATATGTGTAATATTCCCCCTCAAGATGGAGCATGGATATCAACTACTCCCATCTTGGACATAAGACTACGCAAGGAGAAAGAATTCAAGGATTTTCTAAACATATCAGCCAAACGAGTAGAGGACTGCACAGGAAGAAGCTTCAAGAATCCATCAAGCACTTTGTCACATACAAAATGACAGTCAATCTCGATATGTTTTGTATGTTCATGGAAGTGGGATTAGAAGCAATGGCCACAGCAGCCTAATTATCACAATAAACAACCACTGAAGTAGGTGAATCAATATGTAAATTAAAAAGTAATTGCTTGATCCAAACTAATTCAATAGTAACCACAGCTAAGGCATGATATTTCGCTTCAGCTGATGATTGAGAAACCGTGGCTTTCTTCATGGGCTTCCAAGATATCAACGATTAACCCAAGAAAACACAAAATCCAATCACTGATCTTCTAGTATCAATACAAACACCCCAATCAGCATTCGCAAATGCTCAAAGTTGAAAAGAAGTAGATGCTCTAAGTAAAATACCTTGGCCTGGAGCACACTTCAAATACTGAATCAAGTGATGAGGTGCAGCCAAATGAGGAAAATGAGGGTTCTGACTAAGGCGATGTACAGGGAATGATATATCAGGCCGTGAGAGCTGTAAATAGAGCAATCTACCAATTAATCTTCTGTAACTGGTGGCTTCTTAATGAGAAAGAGCATGGCCAAAATCTTGAGTAAGACGAAGGTTGGGTTCCATAGGCAATAAAGTAGGCTTGGCTGCAAGAAACCCAGTATCCTCAAGAATTTGTAAACAATATTTCCTTGGCTTAGGAAAATACCTTTGGAAGATCGAAAGAGTTCCAATCCAAAAAAAAATACTTAACATCCCCTAAGTTCTTGAGTAAAAAATGGGATTGGAAGACAACCTTAACAGAAGCAAGCTCAGAAGGAAAAGGGCCCGTCAAAAGAATCTCATCAACGTAAACGAGTAGAGCAACAAAAGTGAGACCAACCCCTCTAGTAAATAATGAATAATCAACTTTTGATTGTCTAACCACTAAATAATAAACCACTTGAAAACGTAGTGAACCACTGACGAAGGGCTTGTTTAAGACCATAAATTGACTTATGGAGCTTACAAACCATAGGTTATCCATGAATAGAGGTCATAACTGCTGATTTATAGCCAAGGGATAGGTTTATATAGGCTTCTTAAAACAAATCGCCATTAAAGGCGTTATTAACATCCATTTGATATAGAGACCAACAAAAAGAAGAATATAGAGTCAACAAGGGGCACAAGTATCAATGAAATCAATACCTTCAAGCTGATTGTACCATTTGGCCACAAGTCTAGCTTGATATCTGTCCACAATGGCATCAGCATTGTATTTCACCTGAAAACCCACTTCGAACCAATAGCATGATGTCTATTTGGTAAAGAAACAACACTTCATGTCTTTGTTAGTTCCTCAGCCTCAATTTCAACGTTCATAGCATGTCGCCAGTGAGGGAATTTGATTGCCTGATGGAAGAATGTGGGCTCGTACTCAATGAAAACATTGATCAAATATTTCCTGTGAACATCCGAGAGATTAGCATAAGATAAGTACTTGCTAAGAGGATGTGGTATAGATGAAGTGCCAGGTACATGAGAAAGGAGGTTCCCTTAAACAACCAGGAGGCTGACGTTGTCTTGGAACACGAAGCGAAACAATATCATCACAATGGATTGGACCACTTGGAGCATCATCATTAGGCAAACATTGTGAACAAGTGCCTATATCCAAATATATATCTTTCGCAGGAGAAATATGCCCAGTAGGAAGGCTAACATGTGTTTTTATTCAAAGAGCTAACTGGATGATTAACCAATGATGTAGGCAACATAGTTCCATTAGCGAATAACTCAAGGGCATAGTGTGAAAGCCCAAAGTCAGCTAAGAAATCATCAACAAATGCATCAGATTCAGACATCTTGTGAAATGGAAGTAAGGTTTCAAAAAAGATGACATCACGAGACATAATGATATGATGCTTAATGATGTCATACAATTTATAACCTTTCATGCCTGATTGGGTAACCAATTAACACGCATGGTGAAGCACGTGGATCAAACTTATGTCGATTAACAAACAGAGTAGATGCATATGCCAAACAACCAAAAGTATGCAAATTAAGATAATCAACCTCATGCTTGTACAAAACAAGGTCAGAACATGCATTATTCAATAATTTCATAGGTGTTATGTTAATAAGATAAGCTGTTGTAAGAATGCAGTCTCTCCAAAAATGCAATGGTACTTGTGACTGAAAATAAAGAGCACATGCTACATTTAATAGGTGTCCATGCTTGCATTCAACCACACAGTTTTGCTGAGGCCTATGAACACATGAGAACTGATAGAGCGTGCCTTTTGAAGCCAAAAAATCAGTAAACTTGAGTTCATGAGCATTATCAGTTCTAAAAACCTTAATAACACGAGAAAAATGAGTTTCTATGAGCTGAAAGAAATGTGGGACTACATAAAGAGCATCAGACTTTTGGTTCAAGAGATAAACCCAAGTGAATCTAGAATGGTCATCAACCAAAGTCACAAAATAGGGATATCCAACATGTGGAAGGACTCCAAAAGGACCCCAAATGTCACAGTGTACCAAATCAAATGCATGACTCGCAACATTATTATGAGATTCAAATGAAAGACATCGTTGTTTGGCAAGTGGGAAACTTTTACAAAAAATGGAATGCAAACATTTATAGAGATCCTCAAAAATTCCTTTAAAGGAATAAAACGCTGGTGAGATGGATGGTCAAAGCGACAGTGCCATATCTTAGCAGAAACCTTACTAACAACAGCTGCAGTGTGGACAGAAACAACATGCATATGCAGGACAGAGAATTAATCAAGTATATAGAGTCCATCAACACATTTAGCCCTGCCAACCATCCTCGATTCTAACTTTTCCTAAATTAAACAATGGTCACCAGAAAATTCAATCGAGATTCAATCATTGTTAGGAGTGTTGCTCACGGAAATGAGATTAAAAGTAAATTGTGATATGTAGAGGACACCAGTAAAGACAAGATCTTGAGAGATGCGCACATCACCAATGAATTCAATAGTAAAGCGTGAGCAATTTGGCAAGATTGCACTGATAGTATGAGCTTTGAGTAAATTCAAAACATCATCCTTGCAGTGACATATATGACTCGATGCTTTAAAATCGATAACCCAGACTTCAGACTTATTTTCAATTATTGAGGATAGTGCAAAGAAGCAAGTACCCTGCCACGTGAGTCACTGAATGAGTAGCATCAACCTTCGTAGCATTCAAATTGCAGTAGATCAATGAGTTGAGTATATTGGTTGGTGCTGAGGCTGTCAAAAAAATCTTGCTTGGTCGAAGAACTAGCCGCCTCGGTGGTAACATTATCTATTGCTTCAGTGACTTGGTTAACAACAGTCGAAGTAGTAGAGCTCAAATTCGAATTGTCTGGGTGCGTATGCTGATAACTCTCCAAAAAGAGAGTTAATAGGAGTCTTTTAGGGTAAATTTCATATAATTCTTGAAGTGATTTGCCTTTGATTCATGAAGAAATTGCTTGAATTATCTTTATTTTGCTTACATGACTTTTGAGAATCTTTAGATTGTTGCAGCATAATATTTAAGAGAGCATTAGAATAGAATCGAGGAAAATTGTACTTAATTGTTATTGATTCAAGGTCTTTTGTTGAGTAGGTAATTGATAGAGTATTAAAATAGCAAAAGAATTAATCAAGCATTTATTCAACAAAACAGACATACAAAATCCGCACGAAGATAATGAAAACTTATCTTATCTTTTACGAAATTAATCCACCATTAGATGCAAGCCATGTAGACAGTTTGACTTAATAAGTTTTCTAATCACAAAACGGAGCTTATAAATAGAAAAGGAGGCTACCAATCCAAAGGATCCAAATTTTTGAAGTCCAATTCTCGATTTTCTGCTTTCAGTTAGTTTTCGCAAGAAATTTTCTTAGTTGCTGTTGTTTTTGCTTTAGTAGAGGAGAGTTGAAGAAAAAGAACTTAGTGGAGGTTGAAGGAGAAGAAGCAATTCGACTCACGGCACCCGTGGAGGACTTCATTCTAAAATTCCATAGTCTTTCATGCAATATGTTTTCTTTTTACTGTTTTTGTTATTATTTTAGTGTTTTCTCTTAATTTTAGCATGAACTAATCACCTTTGGGTGAGGATTAAGGGAGATGTTATTGAACTGATTCTAGCTTCGAAGTAAAAGCTTGTTGGATTGATTTGTTTTATAAGTGTTCTCATTGCTTAACGTTTATGTCTGCCTGGCCAATATGCATAAATATCTTCTCTAAGCTTCGAAATAAGACGTGAGGAGTAGGTTGCTTGTAAAACATATTAGCCTCTAAGATTAGGTTTGTTGTTGTCTAAGTGGGGAGGTTAGGAATAATCACTCATCTAATGCATGGAAACAACAGGTTTTACTTATATAAGTTAGTGGAAAATAACTTAAGAAATCTTGGAGATTTGGAAGGATTCCGAAAGACTATTGTTGTGTGAATTGATCCTGCAATTCTTTTGCTTCAGAATTCTATGTTAGGAAAATTAGCATGTTACCTTAATATGAACCCATTTATTCATATCGTTACAACCGCCTTAGCATTCTTTTTATTCTGTCATTTTAATTGATTCAACATTAGCTATAAAAATAACCAAAAGTCATCCTTTTTGTTACCTTGAATTTGCTAAGAGAGTAATGTATAATAGGTTAAAATCTACTGCTAATTCTTGTGGATACGATATAAAAATACTTATCACTTGCTGCGGACTATGTATACTTGCACATTTTATTTGTGTGATCTCATTAACCTACACACATGCAAACAAGTTTTTGGCATTGTTGCCAGGGATTAGTTTGAATTTTGGCTTATTTGAATTTAATTCTTTTGGTAAATTGGAGCTTTTTTACACTGATTCAATTTCTTTGTGATTGCAGGTGCATGAACACTAATTCTAATTTGTAGGTTGAATGAACTCTTTGGATCTAAGAAGGGAATTGAGAAATCGAGCAAATTTGATGTAGCATAACCCTATACCTCATGGAGTGCCTTTAGAGCAAGCAAATCAAGAATAAAATAGAGGAGGAGTTCTATTACCTAGAGTAGCAATGCAACAGCATATTAAACTAGTGGACCAGGTTGAAAATCCTGTTATTTTAGCCAATGATAGATAAAGAGCCATTAGAGATTATGCAATCTCAATGTTCGATGAATTAAATCCAGGGATTGTTAGACAGAATATTCGAGTGGCAAACTTTGAGATGAAGCCTGTGATGTTTTAGATGTTACAAACCATAGGTCAATTTCACAGCTTACATGCAAAAGATCCACATTTGCATTTGAAGAATTTTCCAGGAGTGAGTGACTCAGTTGTGATTCAAAGAGTTTCCAAAGATGCTCTGCGTTTAAATTTGTTCCCATATTCATTAAGGGTTGGAGCAAAAGCTTGGTTAAATACATTTTTTTTCCAGGATCCATTACTACCTGGAATGAATTGGCAGAAAAGTTTCTAATTAAGTATTTTCCACCAACAAGGAATGCCAAACTTAGAGCATAAATTGTTTCTTTTAGGTAATATGTAGATAAACCCTTTAGTGATGCATGGGAAAGATACAAGGAACTCATTAGAAAGTGTCCTCTCCATGGATTACCTTATTATATTCAACTAGATACATTCTATAATGGTTTAAATGCAGCTACACAGAGCATGGTAGATGCTTCAGCAAATGGTGCATTACTATCAAGAAGATATAATGAGGCGTACGAAATTTTGGAAATGATATCTACCAACAGTTGTCAATTGTATGATGCAAGATTAGACCCTAAAAAAATACCACAAGGAATTACAAAAATTGATGCTTTAACATCCATTAGGGCAGACATCACTTCTTTGACAAACATGATCAAAACCTTACCTTTAGGGAATGCTACACCACAGACTGTTGTTGTGAATCAAATCATAGTGGAATCATGTGTATTTTTTGGAGAAGGACACACTTATGAATTTTTCTCTAGCAATCCAATATTAGTCTGTTACATTGGAAGAAATAACCCACATTTTAACACCTACAATCCTAGGTTGAGGAATCATCCTAATTTCTCTTGGAGTAAAGGAGGAAATCATCATGATCCTCCAGTTCAACAGAAGGAAAATTATCCATCTGGATTTTGGGCATCAGAATCAGCAATTTGCGCCACAACAAAATAGACTAATGCCCCAGCAAAATCCTAGCAATTCGAGTAATTCGTTAGAAAACATGATGAAGATATACATGGCAAAAAATGACGCTATGATTCAAAGCCAACAAGCTTCCTTAACGAACATAGAAATTTAGATTGGACAATTGACAAGTGAGTTGAAGAATAGACCTCAAGGAAAATTATCGATAGATAAGGAAAACCCTAAAAGAGAAAGTCAAGAGCAAGTACAGGAAATAGAACTCAGAAGTGGAAAAACCATGGCTGGAACAAGTTCGTTGCCACAGAAAAAGAATGTATTGCAGAATTCAACAGAGCAACAAGATAGCGAGAGCAAGGAGGTAAGAATTGAAGAAGCAGTAAAAGACAATGGAGAGGAAATTTCTTGAACAAAACCTGTAGAATCTTAGAAGTATACTCGTGTTATTTGTTTCAAGCCTCCACCACCTCCCTATCCACAAAGGCTTAAACAGAAAACTCAAGAGATCCAATTCAAGAAATTTTTTGAGGTATTGAAGCAACTTCACATAAACATACCCTTGGTAGAAGCTCTTGAGCATATGCCAAACTATGTGAAATTTTTCAACGATATTCTGACCAAGACGAAAAGGTTAGGAGAATATGAAACAAATTCTTTAATTGAGGAATGTAGTGCAATCCTTAAAAATAAGCTACCTCAGAAAGTTAAGAACCCTGGGTCATTTACCATTCCTATTTCAATTGGTTGAAAAGAATTGGGAAGAGCATTATGTGATCTTGGAGCCAGTATCAATCTCATCCCATTATCCATCTATAAGAAATTTGGAGTGGGAGAAGCAAGGCCTACGACTATGACTCTTCAATTGGCTGACAAATCAATTACTTATCCTGAAGGTAAGATTGAAGACATTTGGTGCAAGTTGACAATTGTTGGGTGTGTATGTCCTAAAACTCGAATGGCTTGTAAATACATTCTATTGTCAATAAAGTTGTTATTGAATCTTTTATAACTCTATAAATC
>JAOANK020603679.1:0-11923 GCA_026257165.2 Telfairia occidentalis
GAGAGATCAGAAAGACCAATTTTGTCAAAAGAGATGTTATGAAAATCCTTATTCATTTTGGGTATTGAGAGACAAGAAAGAGAGAGTTATAATTGAGATAGAAGAGGGCTAAAATAGAGACATAGAGATACGAGAGAGAGAGAGTTATAATTGGGATAGAAAGAGGGCTACGATAAAAAGATAAAGATATGAAAGATTTGAGATTGAAATAGAAAAAGAGCTACGATAGAGTGAGAGATTTTAGATTGAAATAGAAAGAGAGTTAGAGATACGATGGCATAGAAAAAGAGCTACGATAGAGAAAGACCAATTAGTGAATTCTAAAGAAATATATAATTCACTAATTTGAATCTTCTAAGAAATGAGATATATAACTCGCTAAACTACTTTAGGTGAATTGAATTAAATATCAACTAAGTCAAAGACCACTTAGTTAAGTACGTCACCCCTAATTAGCTTATTAAAACTATTTTAGGTTAATTAAATCCCAACTAAGTGAAGGGACCACCTAGTTGAGTATATCACCATGAATAGGTGAGTTTTAGAAAACTACCTATGATTCTAAATTGAGTGTTAATCATTTGACCAAGAGGTAGTTGAGTGTTAATTATCATGACACAGTTTGCATATTCAATAATTAAAACATAGATATTATTAAAAGATTTAGCTCCAAAAAGTGGAGGAACTTTGAAATTTTTGCAAAGTCGATCTCTATAGATGACAAATAGTATAGTGTTGGCCCTCCAAGAAATAGGGACAATCAAATTAAATATATAGCTATGGGATAAAAATAACTAAATAAAGAAAGCAATAAAATAAAATTTAGCTCCATTCGTCAATTTGGACATAGCTCAATATTGAATAAGATACCTAAAGAAAATATAGATTACAAAATATTAGATCGATGACAAATTCAAACTTATTGAAATCCTGAGTTAAGCATCATTTTATGAATTTTCCCAAAGTCAATATGCTTCATTATTATTATTTTTTAATTTCTTTTTTTGCATTTTGTGAGTGTTCAATCATCAATTTCTATTAGAAAAGTGATTCCAAATAAGGTTTTTATTGAATTTTTCACCAAAAAAAAAACGAATATCAATCCAATCTCAATTAAAAAGGTAATCAAGGAAAGAAAAGTCAAACGACCATTTTAGTTCCTATAGCAATTTCATTATAACCCATATATATAATTTGGGGTTAGATTTTAAGAACCCTCTCACTTAAATATTATAGCCAATGCCATATTCATTTTGGGTTTCAATTTACTCCTAAAGTTCAACTTATTCTACAAAATATATAAAGCAATCACATTTTAGATTTCAAAGAATCAACACAAAAAACCTAAACCGTACACATTTCAAAATTAAGGGAAAGAGAGAGGGAAAACAAACCTGCAACAGAGCAAGTGGTGGAGCACGCGAGGACCGATGACAGAGTGAAAGACGACGACCGGAGCGAGCGACAGCGACTGTTGGAGCGAGAGAAATCAGAGAGCGAGAGGGAAAATCGGAGAATGAAAAACAGATGAAGAAGAAGAAAGGGGAAATGGAGTGATTTAGGTTGAATTTTCTCCGAACGTAATAAAAAGCATCGGCATAACCATCAAAGCGTCAATTATATTAAAACACACCGTTTTAATAAACCTTTATTGCCGACGTTATTAAATAACGTCGGGAATAATGCACTATATGCCGTCGTTTGGTTGAAATGTCGATATTACTAACAATCTATCCCGATGTTTCAACCAAACGCCAGTAGATCTAACTCTATGCCGACAATTTAAATAGTGTCGCCAGAAAATACGTCGAGATATACAAAATTTGTTGTAGTGTGCATTTGATAACCAATTGATTATATGCTAAATTCACCAAATGCGAGTTCTGGCTACATAGGGTGTCCTTCTTAGGTCATGTTGTATCCAAGGATGACGTCTCGATGGACCCAGCAAAGGTAGAGGCAGTGACCAACTGGTCACGACCGACTAATGTCAGTGAGGTAAGAAGCTTCCTGGGCTTGGCCAGTTATTATCGTTGTTTCGTGCAAGACTTCTCTAGTACAGCCTCGTTGTTGACTCAATTGATACGGAAGAGAAACCGATTTTCTTAGACTGACGAGTGTGAAGCAAGCTTTCAAGAGCTCAATCAGGGACTAGTTACGACACTTGTGTTCACGGTACCTAAAGGAACTGGGGATTTCGTGGTTTACAGTGATGCTTCCAATAAAGGACTAGGGTGTGTGTTGATGCAGAGTGACAAGGTCATAACTTATGCATCACGTCAACTGAAAGATTATGAGCGCAACGACCCAACGCATGATTAAGAATTGGCAGTTGTGGTGTTCACCTTGAAAATCTGGAGACATTATTTGTATGGAGAAAAGATTCAGATTTTCATAGATCATCAAAGCCTAAACTATTCTTTACTCAGAAGGTTTGAATATGAGACAGCGAAGGTGGCTTGAGCTCGTGAAGGATTATGACTGTGAAATCTTTTACCACCCAGGCAAGGAAAATGTGGTGGCAAACGCGCTCAGCAGAAAAGTAGCACATACGGCAGCTTTGGTTACTACGCAGACTCGGATTCACCGAGACCTAGAGAGAATGGAGATAGTTGTAATGACTGGTGAGGTTATTGCTCGGTTATCACAACTATCGGTGACCTTAAACTTACGTCAAAGAATTATAGATGCGCAGCAGGAAGAATCAGATTTGATAGAAAGATACAAGCTGTAAAAGGCAGAATTGACTGAAGATTTTTCGATATCGACAGACTGTGGACTGTTGTATCAAGGACGCTTGTGCGTACCTCAGAAGGAAGCACTTAAAGGCAAGTTATTGACTGAGGCTCACAACTCACCATTTACGATACATCCTGGCAGTACAAAAATGTATCAGGATTTGAAGAAGTATTATTGGTGGCCTAACATGAAAAGGGATGTAGCCGAGTTTGTGAGTAGATTGTGCCAACAGGTGAAGGCACCGAGGCAGAAGCCAGCAGGACTACTACAGCCCATGTCCGTACCTGAGTGGAAGTGGGAGCATTTCTCCACATTACTAGGTTGTCTAGGACGATGAAAGGGTATACAGTGATTTGGGTAGTCATAGATAGAGTTACCAAGTCCGCGCATTTCCTACCAGGGAAATCAACATATTCTGTACAGCGATGAGCGAAATTATACATAGAGGAGATTGTTAGATTGCATGGGATACCTGTGTCCATTGTTTCAGATAAGGACCTCTGATTTACATCCACCTTCTGGCAGAGCCTGCAGAAGGTTATGGGTACACGATTAGATTTCAGCACCGCCTTCCATCCACAAACAGATGGCCAGACTAAACATCTGAATCAAACTCTGGAGGATATGTGTTACGGGCATGTATCTTAGACTTTGCTGGGAATTGGGATTCTCACTTGCATTTGATGGAATTTGCTCACAACAATAGTCACCAGGCAACCCTTGGTATGTCCCCATTTGATGCTCTGTATGGGAAGAAGTGTAGATCACCAGTTTGTTGGGAAGAGGCTGGTGAGGGTAAGTTGTTGGGACCTGAGTTAGTACAAGTTACCAATGAGTCGTAAGAAATATCAAAGCAAGAATGTTAACAGCCCAAAGCAGGCAAAAGAGTTATGCAGACACGCGACAGAGCGATTTGGAGTTTGCTGTGGGTGAAAACGCGCTCCTTCGAGTGGCTCCTACGAAGGGAGTCTTGAGATTTGGACGGAATGGGAAGTTAAACCCTCGTTTTGTTGGACCATTTGAAATATTAGAGCGGATTGGCCCTGTGGCCTATCGATTAGCTTTGCCATCTTCCCTTTCAGTGGTCCATAATGTCTTCCATGTCTCTTTGCTTCTTACGTATATAGCGGACCCGACACATGTCATAGATTACGACCCTCTACACATTGACGAGACTCTAAGCTATGAGGAGAAACCTGTTCAAATAAGTGCCAGAGAAAAGAAAGTGTTTCGTAATCAAGAGATAGCTCTGGTGAAGGTTTTATGGCATAACCACCAGATAGAGGAAGCAACCTGGGAGCTTGAAGAAGAGATGAAGGCTAAATACCCTACGCTATTTCAGGATTAGTAACTTTCGAGGATGAAAGTTCTTAAGGAAGGTAAGTTGTAACGTCCCTTAATTATTATTATTATTTTTTTTATTAATTCATGTTATGAGTTGTTGAATTATATAATTAGATGACTAAAATTTTTGGATTTTATTTTATGATAATTAGAGGAGGAATTTGTAAATAATAATTTATTGGTTTAAAGGGGGTTTTTATTTTAGAAAAATTAGAAGAAAATTTAGTGATGGTATTCTCGTAATTAGAGGACTTAGGGTTAGGGTTTAGGGTTAAGGTGAACCCTATAAATGTATCATTAGGGACCCTGACCACCAAAACCATTTTCCTATTAAAAAAAAAAAGGTCATCCCAAAATTTTCCCTCTTCTTCTCCCTTTCACGCCAACTTCCATCATTCCCCTCGAAAATTTTCTTTCTCTCAATCAAACCTTCTTCCCTCATGTGCACCCATCTCCCAAAAGGCAATAGCAGGTGGTGGCAGAAGTTGATCAGCGATCGGGATTGGTGGCGGTGATTGCGACGGCAATGTGTTTTTCTTTTTTTGGGGGGGTTTCACCAACTTCCGTAGCTTTGTTTTGGCTCAAATTTTGAGGAAAACCTCCTCATCACTTTCTCATACCCCAACTAGAATAGGTAAGCCACCGAGTTCTCGAACTTCCTAATTTCTAGATTTTTTCCCATTTTAACCACGTTTTCTCCTCTTTCTCAATCTTTCGAATGGGCAATTTTTGGAAATGAAGGGTCATAAAGCACCAAGAGATCGAGATCTACACATTGGTGAAATCAGAATCACAATCGGAGCAGCGGTGGTAGCTCACGCACGGTAGAAAGAAGGACGGGTGGCGGCGCGTGTGACACGCGCCTAGGCTTCAAGCTGCACGTGGTGGGGCGTCGGCGGTCCTTTTGGCTTGATTCCGATGGCGTTGAACTCGTGACGGTGAGTAGATTTTGAAACTGGTCCCTGTTCGCCAATCCGAGGTGGCGCATGGGAGGCACTTGCGGGACGGCGGCTGCGGCGCATGGGCTGCAGCAGGTCCAGAAACAGCGGTGTCTTTCGAGTGTCGTTTGCCCCTCGAAATACTAAATTCCCTTTTCAGTTATTTAATGAATTGAAATTTAGGACTAATAAGAGTATTTTTGGTATTTTGGACTTAGGTTGCTTAAAAAATCCATTATCGATCTTCCTTGGCTTCACTTGCTGTTTTTTCTGAGATTTGAAGTAAGTGACTTCGCTCTTGGATAAGCCATAGGGCTAGGTCGGTAACTTGTTTGATTTGTATGTTGTATGTATTAACCATGCTTACCTTATGTAGTTGCGAATTGAGCATGATAGTGTGCTAGTAAGATAAGCATGTTGAGTACATAGCTGTTATGTGATTTGTGGATGCCAAGGCCATTATTAAAATATTGCATATTTGATGCCTTGAGGCTTCATATTGTATGTGTTTGGGACCTATGCATAGTTATAGTTTTCGTGTTGCATGTTCATGAGTTAGGAGTTATACCATTTCTGCTTAGTGTTGTGTTTGAGGACCTCCATGAATGTATCCTTCGCTTTGTGCTGTTGTGTGCTGGGGTGTCTCTGTGGGATAGAATATCTTTGCATAGTGCTGAATAGAGGACCTCGTGTCTTTGTGAGATAGTCTATCTTTGCTTAGTGCTGAACAGAGAACCTCTTAAGATACATTATGTGCTTTGTGCTCCTATGTGCTTAAGGTGCCTCGAGATGGTATACTTCTGTGATAAATAGAAAGTAGGTCCCACATGAGTTCCATGACCATATGTGTTTGCATGTCCGACCCTAGGGGTGTGAGTTACTTATTGAGTATAATTTTTTATACTCAACCTTTCCTTTCCTTTATTTTTTTTAGGTAATGAGAGGACCTACCGAGGTGGCTGACGAGGAGTGAGATGCTATAGGTCATGGACACAAGTTTTTCGCCATATTTTATTTGCATTGTTTTACGTTTTAGTTTTTTTTTCTTAAACTATTGATCAAGGTTGCATTTTTTTTCACTTAAAATTTTTATCTTATCATAGTTTTTGCAACTTAAAAATCGGGATCCCAATATGTTTCATTGAATTTTGAAAGTACGTAATATGTTATTTTCTTATTAAATAAAGTAATTTCTTCTATCTTATCGAGCATGCATGCTAGTAATAGCCCTAAATGAAGTATGTCTAGAAGTCGGGTTGCTACAAATGACCAATTCAAAAAATGAGACGTTGCATCAACAACATGTGTGGGGGTGCAATTTTGAACTTCTAACATGTTAATCAAAGATATATATATTTTAACTAATTGAGTTATGTTTTAGTTAGCTCTCAAAGAATTTTCTTTAATGATCATTTATAGTTCCTAGGTAATAATCATGGGTGCTAAAGATGCACTTCGAGACATCTAGTCAGATCTAGAAGATAGTAAAGTTGATTTGAGAGAACAAATTATTGGTGACGGAAGATGAGAGGATAAGTGCCCGAGTTTGTTTTAGATTTAAAAAAACTTAATTAAAAAAGTAAGATTCTAAATTTTTTCTCTTCTTACTTGTGTCCTCTCTTTAAATTTTCAGAATTAAAAATTATTGAAAAAATTTAATTTTAACCTAAGTTGTACCATTTTTTACTCTTAAATTTTCAATTTCATCAAGTTGAACCATCAACTTAGATAAGTATTACAATCTAAACCTTAAACTTGAAAAAGATAAACTTTTGTTTGAAATATCGTTAAAAAATATTTTCATATGCGTTCAATCAATTATAAAACATATATAATGAATCAAATTGGTAGAATTACAAATAAAAACAATACTAGAGCTAATTTTTTTTTCAAATTTGTGAATTTTGGCAAAGTTATTTAATTGTCAATTTGTATATTAATCAAACTTAATTTTGTGTCATGTTTTATTTTTTTTTTTCAATTAGTTATTAGTGAATTTACAAAAAAATTTACATTACTTTTCGTTAAAATTAATGGGTGAATTAGTGAAAATTAAATAGAGACTTAACATTGCAACACTTATATATATAAATCTAGGTCTATTTTGATTAAATTGAAAGTTTAGGATGAAAATTGATACAACTTGACAAATTTAAGATAAAAAATAATTTTTTACCCAAAATTATTGAGATGAAAGTTCCCACAATTAAGAATTTGGGAGGTTACTTGTAATTTACGGAGATTAGTGATCCATAGGGAAAAAACGTTATTTACTAATGTTATATCTGGGATCTAGGGAAGTAGATTATGTTTTTATTGCTCTAACAAAATACACCAATTTGGCAAAGTAACTCCTAAAGTTTAGGAGCCAATTCAAGTATAGTTAAGTAGATGAGACATTTACTGCCATCACAAATGTGGATGGTTTGATCCTTCAATAATTCACCAATTTCCAATCTAAGTAAGAATATTTGGCACAAATGTGCCTTGAAAAAATGTTGTTATCCACAAGCCAAGCACCAAACGTGGTAGAATAAAATGGTTTGCAATGCCTAGAAGAGTAGGCCTCAACATCAATAACTATGCCAAGCAAAATGGATAAGCTAAAAGTAGCCTATAGATACTTAGATTAAACATTATATAAAATTTTCCCATCTTTTATTTTGTAATCCTTATTGAAAAATTTACATGAGCCTTAAAACGTTCTTATTGAAAATCGTATTTGACACTTTTTAATTAGTGAATTTTCAGTTTTAAGTTATTCAGCATTTTAAAAAAGTTATATATATCTATAGATATATAATTATGACTTCCCAAACTAACTTATAACTCACACATCCACTAATCTATGGGACAATTATTTGACCTTATAACATATTTAACTATCAAAAAGATTATCAAAGCGAGCATAACTTAACTGATTATAGCATATTTCCTCGACCAAAAAGTCTTTGGTTCGAATCCCTCCCCTCCACCCCATCATGTTGTGGAATTTTTTTTAAAAAAAACATAGAAAAGCTCATAAAATTTTAATATCTTAAAATTTAATATTGTACAATAAATTGGATTCATGCCAAAAAAACAAACAATAAGGATTATATTAAAAATGATAATTAATTGTTTTCGTATGATATGGCTGCCAATTTGAGCACACCTCAGTGAATAAGGCTGTACTATCATCGCAAAGATAGTAAATAATAGGTACTATACTCAGTGGATACAACTATTTTCTTAACTCTGCAATTGTTGAACTCAAAAAATAAAAAATGCCTCAACTATTAAAGCTATATTTACTCAAGTTAGAAATTAAATCACTATTTACATACATCAATGATTATATTTGTCAAATCGAGCATAACTCAATTAGTTAATACATATCTTCTCGACCAACAGGTCGTGGGTTCATATTCCCTTCCCCATCTATTGTTGAACCCAAAAAAATATTATTCTACTTCTTTTTAAGTTATAAGGCACTAGATGTTAATTAGTTTACTATATATAGTAGTATCAATCACTATTAAATTACATACTAATCAAAATTAATCATTAAGTTTCTTTTATTTTATTTATTTTATTTTTTGAGACGACACATGGGGGTGGGAATTTGAACCCATGACGTTTTCGTCGAAAATATATGTCTTAACCAGTTGAGCTATGCTCAAGTTGACAAGATAATCAACAAGTAACCTATATATTAATTAACAATTAATTCATTGTGATTAGAAGAAGACCGATCATTTACTTATACTATGATTTTACCAAAAGGGGTAAAATATCTGTAAAGACCCAACTTCTAAACTTAGACTACCTAGGGGTCGTTACTAGCATGCATGCTCGACACAAAGATTTTTCAAACTTGAAATCAAATTTCCATAAAAACATAATAACTAAGTTCAAATAGTACAATGAAAATAATTGTGATTCCGAATTTAAAACAACAACTTAAATAGAAGACATTAAGTTCAAAACATTTAAAATACTAAAATAGACACATGCAGAAGACCGAAACGTGCAACTACGTCCCTATTGCAACCTCTCCTCGTCTTCCACCAAGTAGTTCTTGCCCTTACCTAAAAGAAATAAAAGGAAAAGGTTTAGTATAAAAAATATACCTAGTAAGTAACTCCAACCTCTGGGGTCGGACATGAAAACACAAACAATCATGCAGCTCATGTGGGACCTACTCTCTAACTCTCACAGGAGTATACCATCTCGAAGCACCTCAAGCATACAGCAGCACAAAGCATAGAATGTATCTCAAGGAGGTTCTCCGTTCAACACACAACAAAGATAGACTATCCCACAGAGGCACCTCAAGGTTCTCCGTTCAGCACACAGCAAAGATAGTCTATCCCACAGGGACACCTCAAGCACACAACACCATAAACTGAAGAATACATTCATGAAGGTCCTCAAACACAGCACTAAGTAGATATAGTATAACTCCTGACTCATGAACATGCAACACACAATCCATAACTATGCATAGGTCCCAAATACATATCATCTAATCCGAAGCTACAGGCATCCAACATGCAATATTCCAATAATGTCTCTGGCATCCACAAATCACATAACAGCTATGTACTCATCATGCTTATCTTACTAGCACACTATCATGCTCAATTCACAACTACATAAGGTAAGCATGATTAATACTTACAACATACAAATCAAACAAGTTACCGACCTAGCCCAATAGTTTATCCAGGAGGGAAGTCACTTACCTCAAATCTCAAGAAAAACAACAAGTGAAACTAAAGAAGATCGGTATTGGATTCTTTAAGCAACCTAAGTTCAAAATACCAAACAATATCTTTATTAATCCTAAATTCCAATTAATAAAACAACTGAAAAGGAAATTTAGGGTTTCGACGGGCAAACGACACAGGGAAGACACTTCTATTTCTAGACCGGCTGCAGCCCACGAGCCACCTCGAATTGGCGAACAGGGACCAGTTTCGGAATCTACTAACCGTCAGAAGTTCAACGCCACCAGAATCAGTCCCCAAGGACCGCTGATGCGCAGCCACACGCAGCCTGAAGCCTCGGCGCGTGTGTCACATGCACCGCCGCCAGTCCCTCTTTCTGCCGCGCGTGAGCTTCCACCGCTGCTCGATCGTAATTCTGATTTCACCAACGTGTAGATCTCAACCTCCTGGTGTTTCCCAACCCTTCATTTATCGAAATTGCCCTTTCGAAAGACCGAGAAAGAGGGGAAAACATAGTTAAAACAAGAAAAAACTGAGAAAACATGAAGTTAGAAAACTCCGATGGCCTACCTATTCTGGTTGGGATATGGGAAGGTGATGAGGAGGTTGTCCTCAAAATTTGGGCCAAAACGGAGCTATGGAAGTGGGTGAATTCAAAAAGGAAGAGGAAAAAATGCCTTGCCGTCGTCGCCACCAATCCCGATCGCCAACCAGCTTCTGTCGCCACCTGCTACTACCTTCTGGGAGATGGGTGCACGTGAAAGAGGAAGGTTTGGTTGAGAGAAGAAAATTTTCGAGGGGGAAGGAGTGGGATTCGCGTGAAAAGGAAGAAAAAAGGGGAAAATTTTGGATGACCTCTTTCGTCTTGGAATAGGAAAAAGATTTGATGGCTAGGGTCCTTAATGTTGTACTTATAGGGTTCACCTCAACCCTAAACCCTAGTCCTAAGTCCTCTAATTACGAGAATACCATTACTTAAATTTTCTTCTAATTTTCCCAAAATAATAACCCCTCTAAATCATTAAATTAATAAATACAAATTCTTCCTCCAATAATCAAAAAAATAAAAGCCAAATAAAAATTTTAGTTTCTTAATTACATAATTCAACAAGTCATAATATGAATTAATAAAAAAATTAAGGGACGTTACAATATCCGAATGGATATCGATATCGATAACTTGAATTTACTGATATCAATGAATATTTAAAAAAAAAATCACGGATATCATGGAAATTTATAAAAATATTGTGATTTTTTTTTTGTGAAACTTTAAAAAAAGTTTATTTAAGTTATAAATCACTACTTTAAGTGCATATATATCAATAATCGAAGTCAAATATATGCATCAATATCATAGTAAATAAGTTTTGAACACAAGAAAATAAATATGAACTTAAATTCTTTATTGATAAAAAAAAAATTGTATTGAATGGCTACGTGATTGATATTTAAATTTAATTATTTAAATATTTAAATTAAATTAAAAATAATAGAAAATTAATTATATTATATTATACTCATTTAAAACATACAAATATTTAGCACACATTTGAAATTCAAATAAAGTTATAGATTTTTAATATATTATATCCATTATACACATGAACAAAATTCAATAATTAAAGTTACTTGGAGAATAAGTAATATTTGATAAATTAAAAGAATTAAATATTCATGGTTAAATTTTGAAGATAAATTAAATAATATAGAACCATTAATGACATTTCATTAAATCATAATTCATTGTCTATTGCAATAATTTAAAAACTAACTATTTTTTTAGTACTAAAAAACTAACTATTAAATATGAATATATGAATAAAATAATAAATACAAAACATAAACAAGATTAAAAGTTAAATTGACAAACTAAAAAAATAGATGAAAAAGAAGAGAAAAAGAAACAAATATTCAATTAAATGTTATAATAACTTAATTAAAGAGTTAACTATTTAATCATAATTTAGTGTTTAATTGACAAACCGAGCATAGCTCAATTAGTTAAAGGTATATTTTATGGACCAAGAGGTCATGAGTTTGAATCTCTCTTGTTCACACGAAATTTTAGAAGAAATGCAATACGTGGAGTGAACTTGATTTTTGTATTAACGTAGTGCGATGTGGTATTACAATCTCTAATGTATATCCTCTGATTCTTTCTCTTCGGTAAGTATGAGACTTCGACTT
>JAOANK020604113.1:0-11918 GCA_026257165.2 Telfairia occidentalis
TTCGTGTTGCTGTGAAATCATCCAGACGGATTACGTGAAGAAGAGTTCTTCAAAGGTAAAATTCTTTTCTGTATTTTGGTTTTCTGTAAACTTTCTTCCTTCCCAAATTCATTCTTGAATGCATTAAGCGTTCAATTGCTTCCATTGGGAATTCGATTCCTTTAGTTTTAGGGGAGCTTGTGCATACCCCAAGATGAAGCACTTAAGACCAAACTACTGGCTGTGGCCCACTTCTCACCATTTGCAATATACCTTGGCAGTACAAAGGTGCATTAAGATTTGAAGCAGTATTATTGTTGGCCTAGCATAAAGAGAGATGTAGCTGAGTTTGTGAGTAAATGGCTAGTTTACCAACAGGTAAAGGAACCGAGACAAAGGCCAACAGGGTTACTGCAGCGAAGGGAAACACCGTGATTTAGGTGGCCATAGATAGGCTTACCAAGTCCACGCACTTCCTTCCAGGGAAGTCTACATACTCTGTGGAGCGATTGGCGTAGTTGTATATGGAGGAGATTGTCAGGTTACATGGGGTACCCGTGTCCATTATCTTTGATAGGGACCCTCGCTTTACGTCCATCTTTTGGCAGAGCTTGCAGAAGGCCATGGGTACACGACAGGATTTTAGTACCGCTTTTCATCAATAAACAGATGGCAAAGCTAAATGCCTAAATCAGATCCTGGAGGATATTCTACGGGCGTGTGCCTTACACTTTGTTGGGAGTTGGGACTCCCACCTTCATTCAATGGAGTTCACTTACAATAATAGCTACCAGGCAACCATTGACAAGTCTCCGTTCGAGGCTCTTTATGTGAAGAAGCATAGGTCGATATTTGTTGGGACGAGGTTGGTGAACACAATTGGCTGGGACCTAAGTTAGTACAAGTTACGAATTCAGTCGTAAGGAATATCAGGGCAAGGATGCTAATAGCTTAGAGCAGGCAAAATAGCTATGCAGATACGTGACAACGAGACTTGGAATTCTGTATAAGTGGACACGTGTTTTTACGATTGGGTCCTACAAAGGGAGTTATCAAATTTAGTTGAAAGAGGAAGGTAAGTCCTTGTTTCATTGGACCATTTGAGTTATTGGAGGAGATCGACCCTGTGGCTTACATGTTAGCACTACCACCTTCTCTTTCAGCAGTTCACAATGTTTCCACGTCTCTTTAGTGTGGAAGTACATAGCAGATCCGTCGCATGTGATAGATTAGGAGCATCTACATGTTAATGAGAGTCTGAGCTATGAGGAGAAGCCCGTCCAAATCGTGGCCAGAGAGAAAATGGTACTTCGCAACTGAGAGATAGTCTTGGTAAAAGTCCTTTGGCAAAATCCCCCGTTGGAGGAAGCAGCTTGGAAGCTGGAAGAGAAGATGAAGACCAAGTAGCCCGAACTGTTTCTGAAATAGCAACTTTCGAGGACAAAAGTTCTTAAGGTGGGTAAGTTGTAATGTCCCGTTAATTTAATTCAATGTTAATGTATTATTGTTTAATTCATTAGGAACTAAGTTATTGTTTGGATAATATGGGAGGGGAAAATATTAAGATTTGTTTTATAAAATTAAAGGGATTTTATTTGTAGAAAGAAAAGGAAAAATCTATGAACTGATGCAGATTCGTAATTAAAAGGACTTAGGGCTAGGCTTGAGGTTTGAGGTGAACTTTACAGATATGCTTGTTAAGGACCTAGCCGCCAAACCTCCTTAGTTTTCCCAAAGAGAATTTTCCCTCCTTTTCGTTCTCCTTTTTCACACAAAGACCATCCTCCTACCTAAGATTTGTCCCTCTCTCATGTTCATCCCCTCCCCTAGGGTACCAGCAGGCAGCGACTAATAGCTACCAGCATCCGGTAGCAGTGCTGGTAGGTGGCTGACGGTAGTGCTCCTTCTTCCTCCTCGATTCCCCCCCCCCCCACTTTCCTCTATCCGTTCGAGATTACCTTTTAAGGATGGCTTCCTCATCGCCTCCTCATTCTCCTACTAAACAGGTAAGGCAGTGGGTTATCGGTCATTATGTTTTCCCAAGATTTCCCCTTTTTAACTACATTTTCCCTTATTTTCGGTGACTAGAGGGGGCATTTTTGGCGAAACAAAGAGTCGGGGGGAATTATAAAGGTGAGATCTATTCATTGGTAGAAGCGAACTCACGCTTAGAGCGACAGTGAGCCTGTGACGGAGACTTTCTATAGTAGTGGCCAAGTTTTCCGCCGCGCTTGGCGCCATGTGAGTGCTCTGATCGGGGTGATTTCAATGACATTGAGTTCCTGGGAGTGAGTAGAATCCAAAGTCGGTCTCTATTCACCCATTTGCGGCAGCGGTGTGTGAACAGAAGCTTGACCTTGGGTGTACAATACTTTCCCTAAAGTAGTTAACCCTCAAAACCTTAGTTTCTCTTTTAGTTAAAGGTTAAATTAGAAGGAGTGGGAAATTAATTTAGCGTTCTTGACATTTGTGACTTATGTTTGCATAAGGATCGATTACCGAGGCATTTGAAATTTACCTTGCCTTTTTCCTTGGAATTAAGGTAAGTGACTTTGCTTCTAGACAAGCCTTAGGGCTAGGTCAGATGATTTTTTGGTGATTACGTGATGTATGCTGTTATCATGCTTATGTTATGTAATTGATATCCAAGCATGATTTTACATTGTTGTTGGGCATGATGTGCGCTTATGATTTTGTGACATTAGATGTCTTAGGCATTATGTATATGTGGATTTTTGGATGTCGGGGGCATCATTGAAATATTGAATGTTAGATGCCTTGGGCACCAGTTGTATGGTGTTTGTGATTTGGGACCTATGCGTAATAATGAGTGTATGTTGCATGTACATATACTGGTGACACCATCTCTACTGAGTTTTACATTGAGGACCTCTATGAGATTTTGTATCTCTGCGTGATTTCATATGGAGGTTCCTTCATGAGATTGCATATCTCTACATGGGTTTATTGAGGTTCCTCCAAGAGATTGCATATCTTTGTTGAGTTTGTGTATCAAGATAGAGAATAGATCCCTCATGAGATGTATAATTGTGCTTGCATTTGTGGCCGTGGCGGTCGGGGTCACTTATTGATGTTTTTTACTTAGCCTATAATTTTTCTTAGGTAAGATCAAGGGTTACCAGGGTGGTTAACGAGGAGTGGAATGCTATGGGCCATGGTCTTGAGTTCAGTCTTCTGCTAGAGTTGCATTATTTCCAAGTTATTTCATTTCACAATGTTTCTTTTCGAACTTAGGGTTTTAGCCTTTAAAGCTAGTCTTTAGATATTTTCACTTACTGAATGATTTTGAACTTAGGATCCCAATTATTTTTAAAAATTATTTGAGAATTTAGCTATATTTCTTATAAATGAGAATAAGCGATATCACTCTTGAATATTTCAAAAGTTATGTAAAGAGCATGCATGTTATAGCGATCTTAAGTAGTCTTGTTTAAAAGTTGGGTCGTGACAATAGTTTATATTTTTAAAAGTGAAATGTGAACAAATACTTTTAGATACCCAATTGTTAGAGTTGGCTTTATGTAAAATGACGTGTTCGTTCATACAAACACATCTCAATAGAAACCTCGATCTGAATAGTCACATCCAATTAGAGTGGACTTTGTGTCAAAGAATGTGATATTGTGTGAAAAGACGTGTCTATTCAGATTCTAGCTCTCTCTAAAACTTTTCATATTCTACTTTCTCCATATTAAATTTTTTTGCAAAACATAAATTATAAACAAATTTTAATCTATGTCAAAGAAAAGGTTTATTCTTAATATCCACTAAATACCTAAGAACATAAAAAATAAAGAAAGATATTTTGATAATTGGTTAATAAAAATATTAGTCCTAACAAAATAATTTATGATGATAAAGAGTCTCACAAAAATATTCTAAAGATATTAAAAAACGAAATGTGCAATTAATTCGTAAATTCCATCAATTACCAATATATCATCTTTGAGCTCCCTTTATTTGCATGTTCTCTGAAATTACAAAATATCAAATTACATCAAAAGAAAATTTAAAGATGAATATTAGATTAAGAAATTGAACAAAAACTATAAAGCAAAGAAAAAGAATGAATAAAAGAAGAAAAGCAAACCTAAAAAGATAGAAAACTCAAATGTTATTAAAAAAAAAAATTGAAGAGAGCTATTTATAAAGTTGTAGGAGATATAGAGTTACAAAACTTTTGGAATTTCTTTATTTACTATAAATACGATAAACTCATACAATATTTTAGAATTAATTTATAGAATCAAAGAGACAAAATTTTTCATATTCTAACTCTCTCCAAGACATTTCATATTCTAACTCTCTCTATATTATATCTAAAAAAAATAAAAATAAAAGGAAAACATGCAAGAATTTTGAATCTAATTAGGTAGAATTTGAAAGGGTAAGATATAGTATTTCAAGAAGGAAAAAGTAGAATTTGTAGGGGTGGGATGAGAGAATTGAAAGAGAGATAAGAAAACAAAAAACCAAAGGAAAAAAAAACTTACGTGAGTATTGAGTGAAATGTATTTACTCTCTTATTATTTTAAAAGGGGAGATGGGCAAAATAGGGAGAGAAAGATTCTCCCCTATAGTCCCTTTTATATATTGTATAGCTTCACAATTTGTGTGCCAAACTAATTGAAATGTGTCTAAAGAACGTTTTAGGGCTTTAAGTAACCAACAACTTACCTAAAGGGAACTAAATGTGCAACTTTCACCCCTAAACCTTTACAAACTTACAATTTGTGCGCCAAACTAGTTTAAATGTGTCTACAAGGCATTTTAGGATCTTAACAAACAAACAATGTATTAGAAATAAACTAAACTTGCCTAACCCACTCTTAAACCCTTCATAATTACAACTCTGCATATCGAACTAAATTCAAATTTGTCGATAAGATTTGAAAGGACCATAAAGGACAAATAATGTATCTAAAGAAAACCAAACTCGCATAACTCACTCTTAAACCCTTTCAAAACTGGCACTTTGTGCCCAAAAGTGTTTCAAACATGTGCAACCTACTTTAAAATTACCACTTTGTGCGTCAAAGAAGATGAAATGCACCTACTTCTCAATTATATGACCAAATATTGATGCAAATACTAAAGCATTCCAGCTTTGAAAAAAATTGGGTTGATTTTCCTCTCATCTCTACACTTAGGGCAACAATAAATAGCAACAAACTTGCAATAATAACCATTTTCATTCATTCTTAAATCATATGTTGGGACTTTTGAGTAAAGTACTTACCTCTTATAGTACAATGGAATCCACAAGAATCCAAAATGACAATCAGAGAATAATCACGAACGAAGAATTTCCACAATTCACAACCTATGTTCTCACTGAGATGCAAAAATCAAAATTCTTTTTGAGAGGAATTTTTCTCTGTAATGCGTAGCGAGAGAGTGACATTTTTTCTAGAGGGTATCCTATATATTCTCTAAATTCATAAACATAGATTTTATTCAGCGTAAGAGAACATCCTATGTAGTTACAAAGATAAGTTTGATGTGGCAGCTACAAAAATTGCTTCCTCCTTTTAAAATATTAAATAATTAATATTAAATTAATTAAATAACATATATTAATTAATCATTTAATTAAATAACAAATATCAAGATTATTATATTGAAGTGTCATAAAGTCATTTAGTCAATTTGATTATAACTCACGAACTTGCATTTTAAATCTTTCAAGAATTTTCTTGATGTATTGGCCTTGTGACAAGGCTAACATCCTTTTGGAACGACCTTTTTCAATCTTGACACCTAGTATGTAAGCACCTTCACCCATATCCTTCATTTCAAAAATTGAGGAAAATCATCTCTTAATGGTTAACACATAATCTTTATCCTTCCCAGCCAATAGTATGCCATCCACATATACAGAAAGAATCGTAAACTTATCTTTGTTTGTTTTGACATATACATAGTGGTTTTCACCTATCATTTGACAACCATATGAGATGATTACTTGGTAAAATCTAATGTACCACTATCTGGAAGATTGCTTAAGGCCATAAATTGACCTTATTAATCAACATACTTTATCTTCTTGCCCTTCAGTAAAAAAAAAAAAACCCGATGATTTTCTCTTCTAGTTTATTATTTAGAAAAGTCATTTTCACATCCATTTGATGTAATTCTAAATCTAAACCGATAACTATGTAGCTAGGATGAGTCTTATAGAGGTTAACCTTACAGTAGGTGAGAAAGTCTCTTCATAATCTATTCCTTTCTATTGGGTGAAACCTTTGGCTACAAGACGAGCCTTATATCTTTCAATAAAGCCATCAACCTTATGCTTAATTTTAGATCTCCTTGTTACCAATTGCTTTGCATACTTTAGGGAGATCAACTTGCTCCTAAACTTTATTAAATTTCATTAATTACATCTTCTCTTTTATTGCTTTCACTCAATTTTCTTTATTAGGACTTTGAAGAGCCACATGAACGTTGTTTAGCTCTTCGTCATCCCCTGGAGTAATCATGTATATCTCATCATTAAAAAGATGATTTGGTATTCTACCATGATTATTACACCTTGTTTGTGGTTCTTTTAACTATTGTTTAGTTGTTGATTCTATAGAATCATATGTGATAATAGTTCAATCGAGTCACGAGGTTTTTGTGCTCCTTTTAAATCACAAGTGCTCAGATTTTCCCACCCTGGATGAGATACTATTGATAGATCATTGAGAGCTTTCTATGATTGATTTGATGAAAGTAAATCATTTTGATAATCATTTTGAAATAGAGATATCTCAGCATTGATCTCACCTCTCCTTGGAAAATAATTATCCAAGAAGATTACATCTCCAGATTTGAATTTAGCCACAGTCCCACTTTTCTGTTCATCGATGAACAAATACCGTTTTGAGTGCTCTAAGTGTCTTATAAATATACTGTTTTTACCCCTCAGATTTAACTTCCCATGTTGATGATGGCTCATGTACATAAGAAGCACATCACCATGGTTTTAAACAACTAAGGGTTGGCTTTCTACTAGTTCATAACTCATAAGGTGTGGAAGTGATAGATTTTTAAGCCAAGTGATTAAGGTTATAAGAAGCAGTCAATAAAGCATCACCTCAAAAGGTAATTGACAATTGGGCTTGTGCCATCATTGGCCTAACCATTTCTAGAAGAGTTCTCATTCTTCTTTCAGCTACCCCATTTTGTTGCGGTGTCTTTGGAATAGTTAACCGTTTTACTATAACCTTTTCCTAACATAACTGTTTAGACTGATTAGGTAGATATTCACATCCTCGATATGTTCTTAAGGCCTTAACCTTTTTATCTAATTGATTTTTCACTTAATTTATAAATTTTTTAAAACATTCTAATCCTTCAAACTTGTGCATAATCGAAGACACATAACTATAACATGTGAAATTATCTATGAAAGTGATAAAATATTCACTCCCATGCCTTGCCTTCACACTCATAGGTCCACAAATGTCGGAGTGAGTTAGTTGCAAAAGAATTTCAACCCTTGTTCTTTTACCAAATAGTTTTCTTACCAGTTTTCTGCTAAACAATTTTCACATACATGTAAGTTAACTTTGTCAATTTGACCTAACAAAACTTCTTTAGGTATTCTAGTCATTCTATACTGACCTATATGACCCAATCTAGCATGCCACATAGTCCCGTTAACATTTTCATCAATAGATGGTGTTATAAGGGAAAAACTAGTAAAATATAAGGTATCGTATTAACAACATCCATAACCATAAAAGCATGCATTAGAAAACCATGACTATAGAGTACATTATTCATAGAAAGAGTTAATAAACTACCAGACAATTCAAAAGTATAGCCAACTCTTAGGAGAACATAAATAGAAAGCAAATTTTGTCGAATATCAAGTCCATATAATACATCATGCAGAAATCAATACGTCCATTTTGCATGCTTAACATGTAGGAACCAATACCCTTGAAAGGTACTCGTGCATTGTTTCCAATGTAAAGCCACCTTGCTTCTGATAGAATTTAGCAAAATTTCACATACACTTCACATTCTCTAGCTACTTGGTCTGTGGCTCATGAGTCTATAGTGAAGGATGCATCAACATACATTAGCAGCGGAAAAGGATCATATGCACTTAATTAGCTCAAAATGAATTGGGAAATCATGCTTCAAAGAGGGAAAAATAGAGAACTTGAGAACTCACCTTTATAGCTCAATCTTTCCCTCTATCAACGGCCAAATTGATCACGAGCGAGTCCCAGACCACCACTAGTGTCTTCTCAGCTTTTCTCCGGGCAAGGAACCGGATGGTGGGATCCCTTGATTGGTGAAAGAGAGAGGAGAAGAGGTGATGCTTGGTTAATGTTCAACACATGAACAACTAAGTTTGAGAGGAAATTGCTTGATCTTCATCAATCCATTCATGCACAAAATTAGCTCTATTTTATAGAGAAAATCATGCACAACTACCTCACCCAAGATTGACACTCAATCATGGTGAGGTAGCATGTGAATTGGAGGTGCACGTGGTGGAGAAATAAGGTGAAGGAAATGGAATTTCACCAAATTTCATTTCCTCCCTTTTTTCTTTTTCCATTTTCTTTAATTTTGATTTTTAATTTCTCAAATCAAAACCAAAATAATTAAATTAAAAACAATTTCTAATTTAATTTCTAATTATTTTAATATCATATATTAAAATAATATTATTTTGCCACCAATCTCGATTTTCAAAAAAACTGTTTTTTCGAATATGAATCCCTATTCATATTAACAACATTTAAATCTCATTCAAATGTTATTTTATACTCCCGTTGATTGTTTAATTCGCAATCAAACTTCGTTAGGTTAAATATATCACATATATTGAATATTCTCCTCAAACTGAATTTGAACGCTTCAAATTCATTCATCACATTGTTCCAAGGTGTTATCCAATATGAGCTAGCCGAGGGACCTAATGGACCTATAGATCATGAGCTCCAACGATCTGAGATTAATTGGCCAAACTCTTTGACTTAGTTAATCAACATTCGTTAATTAACGGCTCACTCCACTAAAGCCCGTAGCTGCACTCTCCTCAGTATAGATATATTTGTGTCCATTTGATATAACCATGATTAGTAAGTCGATCCTTCTCAGGTTGTTTGTAATCTCAACTGGGTCAATTAATGTCATACCCTGGAGTTACCTCTTGTTCTTTAAGTACCACTGATCCCTCTAATGAACAATCTGGTTTGTGATCTAACCAACAAACCGGACTCCCTCTCAGGCCAATGAGAGGGTGGAGCCCCTTATTCAAGACCTGAAATCAGCCCTGAAGGGAACAACCTCTCTACTATCCCTCAAGTCAGGTAGGAGTGAATTCCATCTTGCAGGACTATGTCCCTAGCCATCTACCCAGTCTTACCCCTAAAATGGGAGGCATATTGAGCAGGCACTGTTGAGCCTCTCTCACCCATGCAGATCAAAGGATAATCCCGAATAAATAGGAGTTCATAGTTAGCTCACGATTAAGATCAAGTTACCTAGGTCATCAAATTGAAATTAGTGAGTGTTTTCACTGAACAACATTATACAATAACATTTACTATTTCGCGGTCCAATCTTATGAAAACTCATTGCATAGAACGCCCCCACTCGCATGTCTCCACATGAACGATTTAGGATCACAACGTTTGTATCATATACAAAACGGGCCACGTTCCATAGTGTCCCCAAGAGAAGGTACCTAGCCTAATTCGTATACTATGGACCGTTTTGGCTATTTACTTAAACTTAATCCACTTTTATGTCTCCACATAAAGTCTAAGTATTCATGTTATAGCCATGGGTTCTTAGTTTATTGAATTTATAGAGTTATATTTAATTCAATAACATCTTTACTGAATAACTTCAATAACTACTTTATGGATGATAGAATATGTTTACATGCTACTAAGTTTTAGGACATAAAAACCCAACAAACTTCCACTTGGGCTAAAACTCCAGTGGCGTACAATGTTGTTGAGTCAAAAGAGAGAAAGTAATAAATACAATAAACTAGGGCATCCCATACCCCAGATTTTCTCCCAGTTGCCCTAGTTATAAAACTCTGAGTCCCAGACTCTTCATATGACCCTTGAACACTTTAGCCAAGAGGGCCTTGGTAAATAGATCAGCAATGTTATCCTCTGATGCTATCTGTCGTACAATAACGTCGCCTCGCTGTACAATCTCTCGAATGAGATGGTATTTTTATTCGATGTGCTTTCCACGTTTATGGCTACGAGGTTCTTTAGCATTGGCCACGACACCGCTGTTATCACAATGCAGAGTGACCGATAGGTTCATACTTAGAACGACTTCCAAATCAGTCAAGAACTTCCTAAGCCACACAGCCTCCTTTGCCGCTTCACAAGCAGCAACATACTCGGCTTCCATGGTGGAGTCAGCAGTACAACTTTGCTTAATACTCTGCCATACTATGGCTCCTCCATTCAGAGTGAGCAAGGATCTTGAAGTAGATTTCCTAGAATCTATATCGATTTGAAAATCTGAGTAAGTGTATCCCGTAAGAATCAAATCGTTACTTCCATACACAAGCGCATAGTTCCTCGGTCTCCTAAGATACTTGAGGATATTCTTACCGACAGTCCAATGATCATATCCAGGGTTGGACTGGTATCTACTGACAATCCCTACTGCATATCATATGTCAGGTCATGTACACAGCATGGCATACATCAAACTCCCAACTGCTGATGCATAGGGAACTCGTCTCATGTCCTCAACATCTTGAGGTGTCTTAGGACGCTATTCCTTAGATAGATGAACTCCATGCCTGAAAGGTAACAACCCCCGCTTGGAATTTTGCATCTGACATCTTGTCAATATATGATGCTTGAGACATGGCTAACGTTTTATTCTTACGATTCTGAACAATTTGGATTCCAAGAACAAACTGAGCCTCTCCCAAATCTTTCATTTGGAATTGGGTCGATAGCCACAGCGTTATGTCAGTAAGAAATCCTCTCACATTCCCAATGAGAAGGATATCATCTACATACAACACTAAGAAAGCTACAGCAGAATTGATAATCCTCTTATAGACACAAAGTTCATCAACATATTGTTCAAAGCCATAAGATTTGATCGCAGCATTAAACCTCATATTCCAGGACCGAGATGCTTGTTTCAACAAATAAATGGATCGCTTAAGCCTGCAAACCTTTTGCTCTTGACCCTGTTCAATAAACCCCTCTCGTTGAGTCATATAGATACTCTCCTCAAGATAACCATTCAGAAAGGCTGTCATGACATCCATCTACCATATCTCATAGTCATAATATATGGCTATGGACAAGAGTATTCTAATCGACTTCATCATGGCAACAGGGGAGAAGGTTTCTTCATAGTCCACCCTCTCGACCTGAGTATATCCATTTGCCACAAGTCGAGCCTTAAAGGTATGAACCTTATAGGCACGATCTCGTTTCCTCTTGTAGATCCGTTTTCAACCAATAGGTCTTACCTCACTTGGTTGATCTACAAGTTCCCAAACTGAATTGAAGTACATCGACTCCATTTCAAGGTCCATGGCTTTAATCCATTGATCATTGTCTACATCATTCATTGCCTGTTTGGAAGACAATGGATCCAGTACCCCATCATTGGGTATGACGAGTTGAGTTTCACTTAAACCCAAGTAGCGGTCGGGTTGACGAATAACCCTCCTACTACGTCGAGGCTCTCTCAACTCTTGAGAGGGATGAGACTAATCAGTCCTATCAACAACTCTTTTTGAAGGACCATCTCTATCAAGAACTGTTGTTGATTTTTTTGTAGCTTATTCAGAAATCTCATCTAATACTAGCCTACTGCGAGGTTTATAATCTCGTATGTGGTCTTCCTCCAAGAACGTAGCATTTGTAGATACAAACACTTTGTTTTCTTGAGGATCATAAAATAGG